>JAOTQE010117961.1:0-12773 GCA_025631205.1 Nesometra sesokonis
TTCCAGACAAGACCCACATGGTCACTTTTTCCAATAGGAGCCGTGTCATGTAAGTCCTCAACTGAAAGTTCATCATTTTATTTTATCAAATTATTTTATATTGTTTGAATATCACGCACATTTTAATAACGACTTCTCATTCGAGTAACATTTATAGTTCCAGACAAGACCCACATGGTCACTTTTTCCAATAGGAGCCGTGTCATGTAAGTCCTCAACTGAAAGTTCATCATTTTATTTTATCAAATTATTTTATATTGTTTGAATATCACTGCTTGAGACTGAGTCTCTGAGAGAGAACTGTACAACATTTGGAATTGCTTATTTCTGCCTAGGCTTATATTGAAATACAGTGTTAAATGGACTAATAATTGTTTATGGGCCTGTACAGAACCTCACCACACGAGAGTATTTAGGGCAGAAAGGAAAAAAATATTAATAGCTTATTATTTATTTTTCAAAAAAAAATTGGGAGGGAGGTTTTTTAAAATTTGTTAGCCACAAAAATGGGGAGGGAGGAGGATTTTTTTTTAATATGGTAATCGGAGTAAAACAAAAGAAAGACTATTTAAATCAAGAACTGCTGTGCAGTGTTTATTTCAGCAAGTACAGTACACACATTTCAACAACGTGCATTAAAAAACCAACGTTGATCTTCTTTATACTGGGTGACCTTTAGCTTAAAATGTAAAAAAATTTGCCATTTTGCCACGTCAAAATTTGCGATTTACCTGAAGTGGGATGGAGTGTTAGCTAATATTTTTCTATCTTAATTACATAAGAATAATAAAATAAATTTATTTTAATAAACAGATTTTTGAGAGATTGTTGAAAAATTAGTTGATTCGTTTTGGATTGTAGGCCGCTCAATAGACCATAGACAATTGTCTATGAATAGACTGAATTAGCGATGGCCTGTGACGTCACGAAAACTTGCTATCATGGGTATTCAAAACCGAAACAAACAGTGAGGTCTCTTAAAACAAGGCGAGTGCGAATGTTACCAAAAAAATCAGTTGAAATACGTACTGAATTTTGCAATATGATCATTCTTAAAGCATTTTAAAATAAACGTCTGCCTTATAGTAGATCACAGTTTATTTGGGTTTAATTTACATTTACATGGAAATAAAAAAGCTATGTAAAAAGTTGAAAATGAAATACTGTTGATCCACTCAGTAGAGCTAAGCTGATATGTGCAGTTAGCACATCAGCCCCGTCTGCATGGTGGGGATCCTAAAACCATTCATAGTTTTAAGAAAATTTTACAGGTTTAATCCAGTCCAATTTTAATAAAACTAAGTGTACAGTACCTAGTGAGTAAAAGATGTATGAATATATCCCATTAGTTTTGAATGAGTTACCGACAAAGAAGTACAAATAAATAACCTTTAAAAAGTTGTCCTTTTGAAACTGCTTTAACACAGTGAAGGATACAAAAAAAGGGCCCTCTATTGATGACATACCCACGAAGCCAGTTCACAAATTCAGTGTATTTTCTGTTGCCAATCAAGTTTTAATTACATGTACTCTAATATTCATCATCTAGATTTTCTAATAATTTCTCAATGAATTTAAGCTTTGAAATGTACTTTGTTATCCGGTGGGAGATTTTGTTTTTTTTTTATTAGGCTCTATAGGTGATTCGCGGTTGTTGCTGGTGGTGTTTAGTAAGACCTATTTAAGGAGTATTTGTTTATGCTTATTTTAAGAAATATATAAGCTAGCAAATTTTTGAATGACTGTATCAGTCATCTGACTGGCTGTGAAAATAGCTTTAGGATAGAATTGTCAAATAACCAAGATTTTTCTAAGTTCACTCTCCATTTGCCAGTTAGTTATGGACTACAAGTATTTGAAATTAGCTAAACATACAGCAAGTGCTTTAGCAATTTTGGCTAAAGTTAATCACAAAATAGGTCATTGATAAAAAAAAAAATAAATCCGGACTTTTTTTAGTCATTATTGGCCAAGATTCAATTTAATTTGCCAATAGTAATAAAAATTGTTTGACTATCTGGCTCAACAAAAATAAGTCTAAGGCCAGATTAAAAAAAAATAACTTGTTTAGTGTCACGTGAATGATAAAAAAGAAACCAGGGGAGGTTTTTTATTATCCATCAATATTGTAACTTTGAGGATTTTTTTTTGAAATATTTATTATCAAATAGTGCTGAGGCCGTGTTGGTATTATTGTATTTACTTTAGTTTATTTAACTTTAGCACATTTTGAAGAACATTTTGACCACCTGGGAAGGCATCGAATTCCATTGCTGCGGTGGCCATGATCAAATTTTGGGCCTAAACCACCTGAAATTCTTCTCACAAAACTGGGTGGCTGCAGTTTTAATTAGGCCTAATGTAATGAATGAGTAAGATCAAAGAATATTGCAAGAATGAGCAAGTTTGCAGGCCACTCTGATTCCAAATTGGAAACTACTTTTGGTTTTCTTGCCCTGTGATCATGAGAAACTATAAAAAATTGTGTTTAGTAGTGCCATAAAAATTCTGCCTAGGTGTAACTAGGCTAGACCAGACTTTGGAAACAATGTTTTGTTTCAGTTTCTTGGTAACCACATGGAAACGGAAATGGTAGTTACCGTCAAATCCTGTGAACTGCATTTGATGTGCATTCTTTATAATGAAACTTTAAAATGGCACGCTGTACACTAGCTACAGCCTACACTTCTGGTGTACATCAGACTTTGGCCATCTTTTAGCAGGAAAAAATTATCCAATAAATAATTGTTTATAAAAATTATCCGAAGTGCAGCAGAAACTGGTTTTTAACCTACTGTGTTTTGAAGGATAAAAAAATTGTGATAATCATACTTATCTATTGCAATAATTATCTGATAATTTATAATTTTTTTTACCTTTGACACGGATTCAGTGTTTGACATTGTGTTTGCGCATAATTTCATCACAATGGCACATGATGAAAAGGGATGTCACCACAAAAGCACCAGAGTTTAGTAGCTCAGTTGAGTAGAAACAAAGTGCTATCCCAAGTCTCCTGAAAATGGTGGGAGTCTCCTGATTTTTTTATTCATCTCCTGAAAAAAATCAATTTTTTTCTAGAATATTCAGAGTGGGTCTTGGCCTAGCCTAGGAGCAAAATCAGTCCTTTCAAAAATTCCAAACTCCCCTCAGTTTTAAATAAACTTCTCAAACTTGGGACCTCTGTTATGGTCTACACAGAGTTTGCACAAATTACAGTATTCTTTATATTTATCCGATTGGATGATATTTTATTGGATAATCAGAATTTCCTGTGGAAACACGGCTTTATATTTAAAATTGATAATATAACTAATTTTATGGTTACATTTTCTTGTAGAATAGAAATGCCAAGGTGGAATTCTCCGGCAAAGAGGCGTAGAAGTTCAAGCTCTGGGTCTCAAGACAGGTATGACTCGAAGAAAAGGTAGATTACAAAATGCTTTGAAACAAATGATACTGTGAATTTAAACATTACATATAAGTTCGGTTTTAAAGTTTACTAACTGTTAATTAACTTCACAAATTAAAAGTATGTTTAACTGCTAAATTATTGATTAGTACTGATGCTTTTATGTTATTTTTGAGCATCTATGTTACAGCAGCTTGCATTTCGTGTTCTGATAAAAATACTTCAATGAAATTTATCTGGTATAACAAATCATTTTATATTGATAACACTGTACTTTGGATCGTTTATACATTAAAATATTACTTATGATCTTCTTTTATTTTATTCAGAAGGCTGGAGCTAGGTTACTTTAAAGTAACTGAAAATGCAGTCCATGAAAAAAAGAGAAATTATGAGAGATGAAATAAAACTATGCAAATTATTTTCAATACTGTAGTTGGTGTTTGGATGTGAAAAAAGAGGCCAGAATCAGCAAATGGTTTCACTGTATACAGTGGAAATGTAAATAAGCAGTGATGAAGCTTTGAATGTTAACACCACATAAAAGCTGGTACGACTTCTTACTTCTTTACCAGGGCAATGCCACAGGAGCGTAAACAATGGATGTCAGAAAAAATATGTCATGAGGTCACATATGCCCAAAAATGGCCACCTGAGACATTTTATCAGACCACCAGTCCAATTTTATTAAGCAGAGGATCACCAATGGATTGTACAGGTGGAAGTCAATACTGTTGGTGACAACTACATGTCATTTATAATCCGACACCAGTATCATATTCCATTGGATATTGGTTAGATATGAAACATAGAAGCAGGAGTTGGACCCAATGCCTGATAACATCCTAACTAGGCATGGACTTCATAAGATGAATCCAGACATTTCAAATCAAGTTCCCATTGGAGGTTTACATACAAAAACCAGAATCTGGAATTTAAAAGTCTATACACTATAATCATTAATTATTCTAGAAGAAGACATTTGCTGTCATTTGGTACATACTGTACAGAGTAAAGAGTTAGTAGATTGGTTTAAGGCGGTTTAGGAAAAAGTTTGATCTGGCCACCATCCGATATTCTGCACCATCAGAAGAGGGAATTTTTTAAGATGGACAAGTGAGCTCTTTAAAAGTCGATGGTTCAAGGTAAATTAAACAAGACTAAACATTCATGCTAATGTAGTTGGTAAGTATTATTAGACCAAGTAACTGGAAATGACGCCACTATGTTGTTAACCAACCTGAAATGGATGCCACTGTTAAGAAGACATACCAGCTGATGCCACTTAACTTTAACATTTCAAGTTAAGATACCAACATTTTATTAGGAACATGTGATCCATGGAAAATTCAAATCAAATTACTATTCCATACACCAACAAATTCAAGATGTAGACTGGTTCTTGTTGGCAGTGAATATTTGACATACTGTTGAATACTTCCAGATGTTGTAGAAGATTTTGACTGGATGTACAAAAGATGTCTTGAACTTTCAGTGGACACCAACAATTGCACTATTTTAAAATAATGAACACAACCTGCTATACATTCAATAGTGGTCAACAGTGTCTTTGAAGCTTCAGGGGATACTGAAAACCACACTGTTAACAAAGAATAAGGAAAGCCAACGAAAGATCCTTCTATGCAGTCAACATTGAACAACCAGCAACGTAAAAGAGTTGATGCAGGTGTTACCAGATCGTCAGAATAGTGAAGACACCAGCTTTCATTGAACCCGAATAAAGCTAGGCGTCACTGAACAATGACATTTGGCATACAGCAGGAAATGAAATACTGTACTGTACACATTTCAAATACGAATGCTAGCAGATTTCATCCAGTGACATCATCAGATATCACTGAACAAAGTATTCACCAGTATCTTTGTAAAGGCAAGACCATTTGTGACTTGATTTTAAAGACCATGTGACAACTGGAATTAATGGCCATTTGGTACAAATTGTATTCTCATGTACAACTGAAAATAAAGGAAAGAAGACCAAAGGTGACCTTAATTTTGGTCATTTTTTCAATGCATTGAGGCCAATTGAGAGGGTACTGGAGACAATAGCTGTGGCTGAAGATGAATTTGAGGCTTGGTTTTTTTTTTTACATGTACTGTATTTAGATACATACACAAACGTTTTGTTAAACCCTCCATGAGTGAATAACCAGCAAAGATTTTAAACCTTCAATGGTGGATGCAAATAGACATACAAAAGTCAAAATAAGATAATAGATATGCTTGATAGCTCAAGTGTACAACCACATACAATACAGTACACTCCACATATGTCCAATTTTCTCTACACATACTGTGCAAAGATAACTCTTGGGTACAAAACAATTACAGTAAATGCACACCAAATGCTGTCAACGCATTGTATCCTCGTGTATTGAGAATAAGAGGCACCAAGAACAAATGAGGCAAGGTATGGCAAAACCACCAAGATGTCTCACAGGAGGTTATTGAGAAATAAGCAAATAAACAACAGGAAATACAAAAGAAATTTTGATCTATTTTCTTCAGGAACTTAGTATACATGTCAAATTTTAATAATTGACCCCTTTATTTGAAAGCATACAAAAAGGGTAATATGGTTTTAACAATAACTCAATTTTCAATTCTTCTACAACTTGGTGGTTTTGCTGTGTCATGCCTCAAATTAACCTTAATTATCATCAATTTTTGAAGGCACTGAAGATAATTAAGAGAACACCAGAGCCAGTGGCCTTGGTGACTTGGCTTAAATTTGAGCCTAGGTAATAAAAATAAGCATAAATAAAGCATTAATTATACAACCAGAAAGTTGTTGCATTATAAGTGTAGTATGCATGTCAAAATCAGACCTACTTTAAATCACACTTAAAACATTAAATATTTAAATAGGTGACACTGATAGACAGGTCTGTAGCCCAGGGCCAATATAACTATATAAAAATTTTGAAAACTGTAGACAAGGTGGCCACTTTGTCTGCCTCATGCTGGCTACGGCACTGCAGACGGACTATTACAAGTGTAACACAACACATTTCATTGAAAATTCAAGGGTAGAGGCACCAGCCATGTCACTAAACAATCATGTGTAAACACAAGAGATGTCATTAAACATTCAATAGTGGACACAAGATATCGTGGAACATTCAAAATGGGACATTAGCAGCAATTTTCAAAAGAGGACATGCCTTTGAATAGTTAGAAGTGGACAATAACAGATGTAACTAAGAAGCCAAGAGTGCAAAGTAGATGTCATTTAACATTCAAGAGTACACACAAACACCAGATGTCATTAAACATTCAATAGTGGACATACATAGATGTTGAATATTCAAGAGGATGCCATTGAACATTCAAAAGTGCAAATAGCAAATGTCACTAAATGACTAAGGAAGAGTGGGAAAATACAGTAGATATCATTGAACATTCAAGAGTGGACAAATAACAAGATGTTGAACATAACCAAATGTAGACACCTGCAGATGTCATTAAACAACCAACAGTCCACAATAGATATCATTGAACATTCAAGAGTGGACACATACCTATCAGATGTCACTAAACATTTAAGAGTGGACACAAACCAGATGTTGAGTATTCAAAAGACTACATGCCATTGGATATTAAAAATTATACACTAGCAGATGTCACTAAACCAAGAGTGCACAGTAGATGTCATTGAGCATTCAAGATTGGATAAACACATCAGATGTTAACTAAACATTCAAGAGTGAACTCACACCAGATGTCATTGATTGAATGTTCAAAAGAGAACATGTCATTGAGTATAAAAGTGGACAGTAGCAGATGTGAAAATTCACATTTGTTGTCACTAAATCTTCAAGAGTAGACACATATCATTGAACAAGTGGATAATAAGATATGTCACTAATTACTCAAAAGTGAACAGAACTGTCATTGAATGTTCAAGAGTGGAGACACCAGATACCATTAAATTTCAAGAGTTGATAAAAATCAGATGTCACAGTACACAGTAGATTTAATTGGATATTCAAAGGTGGAAGGAAACATACAGAAGTTATTGAACAGTCAATGGACACTGGTAGGTATCACTAATAAATCAAGGGTACGTAGTAGATGTCATTAAACATTCAAGAGTAGACACTAGCAGATGTCACTATACAATTAAGAGTGCACAGCGGATGTCATTGAACACTCAAGAGTGTACACAAATACCAGATGTGGACATTCAGGTGGACACAAGCAGATGCCAATAAACATTAAAGTGTCCACAGTAGATTTCATTGAGCATTAAGAATGGACACTAGCAGGTGTCACTATAAAATTAAGAGTTCACAACAGATGTCATTGAACACTCAAGAGTGGACACAAATACCAGATGTCACTGGACATAAGTGGACATAAGCAGATGCCACAAACAATCAAGTGTGCATAGTAGGTAGTAGTCCCAGTAGATGTCATTTAGTGGACACAATTAAGAGTGTACAACAGATGTCATTGAACATTCAAAGGCAGACAAACACATCAAATGCCATTGGATAATCACTTTTAGACACTTCCCAGTGACACTAAACAGCTGCTTATAAACATTGAAACAAGACCTATAGATGTCAATTGACATTGGGATGAGATGCTATTGAGTGTTTCTAGCAAAAACCATAGGAATGGCCAGTGGACTAGAAGGAAGAAGTGGATAAAACATTGTCTTTTAACATGTGTTTAAAAGACAAAATGTAGATGGAATGAATGGTAATATCCAAGATTGTTTACATTTTTAGTTGTTAATGATGTCATTTAATGGTTACATTGTGTGGAAATTGAAAAGCCATCACCTCAAGATTGAACAGTAGTGTAATGTCTTACCCAGTTTTAGTTTTACAATATTCAAGTGTGGATGAACACCAGATGTCACTAAACATTTAAGAGTGGACACAAACCACATGTCACTGAATATTCGATAGTGGACACCAGCAGATGTCACTAAACAAACAAGAGTACACAGTAGATGCTATTGAACATTCAATAGTGGATATGTGACCAGATGTCAGTGTATAAACATTAAAAAATTGACACTAGCAGATGTCACTGAACAATGAAGTGTACACAACACATCTAATTAAATATTCAAGAGTGAGCGCATACACAAACATACACATGTGTTTCAAAGACAATGTGGATGGAATGAATGGTAATACAGTACTATACCACAATGGTATCATTAAATTGTTATTTTGTGTGAAAATAGAAATACCATCACATCTGTATTTAACATGGTTTGGCTGTATCAGAATATCCAGTGATATGCTAGCAACATGTTAGCTGGTATGGTACTTTTACCAGTTTACAACATTCAAGCATGGACACATACATACATGCTAGATGTCACAAAACATTTAAGAGTGGACACAAACCAGATGTCATTGAATATTAGAAAGTGGACACTAGCAGATGCCACTAAACAACCAAGAGTACACAGGAGATCATTGAACATTCAAGAGTGGAAAATGGGCACTAGCAGATGTCACTAAGCAGCCAAAAGTGCACAGGAGATCATTGAACATCCAAGAGTGGAAAATAGACACTAGCAGATGTCACTGAACAATCAAGAGTACACAGGAGATCATTGAATATTCAAGAGTGGAAAGTGGACACTAGCAGATGTCACTAAACAATCGAGAGTACACAGGAGATCATTGAACATTCAAAAGTGGAAAGTGGACACTAGCAGATGTCACTAAACAATCAAGAGTTCAAAGGAGATCATTGAACATTCAAGAGTGGAAAATGGACACTAGCAGATGTCACTAAACAATCGAAAGTGCACATTACATGTCATCCAGTATCAAGGGTGGACACACACACACACTTTTCAAAGAAACTATGGATGGAATGAATATGAATGAATACAGTACTGCACCACAAACAGTTTCCACACACTGTGTGTAGATGTTAATCATATCATGTAATGGTTATTTTGTGTGGAAATTGAAAATCCATTTCCTCAGGATTGAACATGGTTAGCTGTATCAGACTAGATGGAACTATCCAGTAACTTACTAGCTACAGTACATGTTAGCTGGTGTGGTACAGTAATATTGTTATCAGTTTTTTCTGGAAACCACTCTCTGGATATCAACTCTGAAGGAGATACCTATATAGTAAGGTTGTTTATTTTTTCAATTGTATGACTATTTGATTGATGTGATTCAGCAGTTAATATAAATTTGTCTATTTAATGTTTAGTTTTTTTCTTCTTCAGATTTGAATCAAGATCGAGGTCCAGAGAAAAGAATAGAGGTCCACCACAGTATAATCGCACCCCTTCTCCGAGGTACAGGCCTGGCAATAGGAAAGGATCTCGTTCACCAATACCAAAGAAGCAATCATCAAATCAGCGTAATCGATCATTTTCTCCAGATGATTACTTTAAAGGTCCACAATCAAAGAACAAACGATCCTCAGATGGTTACAGAGGGAGATCTTTCTCACCTGAAGTAAAGAGGAAGCCCCCAACAAAGAGTGGATATGATAGGGACAAACGTTCTGATGGAAAATTCCACAGTAAACAGGGTTTTTCTCCTGAACGGTATGATAAAAGAAGTGGAGGGAAAGGCACTAATAGAAGAGGTTCTGATCAATATAAGCAGTCAAGTTCGAAAAAAGACAACAAAAAGGGTTACAAAAGAGGAAGCAGAAGTAGGTCCACATCTCCACCCCAGAGATCTGGTAGCAGGAAAAAGGAATACTATGATAATCAGAAGCAGAGCACCAGTAGAAAGCACCATGACATTGATCCATCAGAAATCCGCATTAACATCAATACAGCCAAGCCATCACCACCACGTAACATATTCAATGTTGAGGAACTTGTGATTCCTCGGCGGAAGGATGAAGGTACCAAGCCATTATTTGATCGTCCAGAACTACGGCAGAGATCATATTACGACACCCAAGATAACTTAGATGAAGAACGCCGTGTAGTCTCTGTGAAGAAAAACAATGACAGTATTGAGTACATGCAAAATATCTCTGCACAAGTGATGCCAAGGAAACAACCTATCATGCACCCTGTAAGCAACATTGATCAATTCCAAGGAAACTCTGCAATGTTTCAATACAGCTCTCTATCGAATCATGACCTTAATATGTCTGCTCCAAAATTGAACCAAAATATCTACCAACAACATCCGCAACAAAACACTTACAGTCAGATAGAGTTACAGCCACAAAACGTTATGCAGAGTAACCTCCAACCTGCTATGAATGACCCACCCATGTACACCTTGCCAACAAGCGACCTAAGGCACTGTATTAAATCTCGGAGATCACCGAAAGAAAGTGATCATTCTCGTAAGGAGAAACGAAGTCGGGATAGGAGTTATGAGAGATCAAAATCACAGCAAGAGACCAGAAAGACGAAGGCGTCACCAGGAAGTCACCACATTAATGACAGAATTCGCAAGCTAGCCAACCCTGACCAATCACAGAGTAAACTACCAAATTTCCGCAAGGAATTGGAGGTGATCCAGAAAGAAGAGAGTTGGAAGTTTGATCCAACTAGCATACCCAAAGGCACTGAATATTTTGAGGTAAAATATATTTTGATAGACATTGTATAATTTATTTACATACTGTATTCCATTGTTCTTGGTTCGAGTCCCCAGGCCCATAGGTAGGATACCTTAAAGGGGGGTTCTGGGCATGGCATCCACGGGCCCACCAAGGCCACTTTGGGGTGTGAGAAAAAACCACCGAAGCCAGAGCGTTTATACACTTTTAGAAGCATGTACAGGTCACTTTTGTACAGTATGCATATTTAAATAAAGTGATTAGTAGACAATTTTAAAATATGATAGTTCGTGCATGATAAAGAAACAAGCAAAATTTATCCTGTTTTGTAATTGCTAAAGGGGTTCTCTGGCAAAAAGGGCGGGGGGTGGTCGCTGAAAAAGGGCAGTGTTTCTTATGACAAGACCTTCCTGTGGGGCTCTACATTTTGTCATGTGACTTTGACCTCGATTTATAGTCTGGGTTTTCATGTACAGTAATACATTGTCACTACCACCATGTGGTATAGTGTTCCACAAACATATCCAATTGGTGAAAGATACCATTGGATTAAACAGTTTATTCAAATTGCAATGTATAGAAATGAAAACAATATTGATGATGTCAGTGCTTTTTCAAATTGAGGTTATCAAAACTCCCAAGTTGGAGAACCAGAAATCCTGGAATTTTGTCGGCCAGCATTCATAACTGTTTTGGGTACTTTATGAGCATCTAAAAGTGAAATTATATGAACAATTTTAATGCTTTGATTATTATTACAAATGAAAATGTTACTGTTATATTTGATACAATAACTGACAAAGCAACCTTCAAAATACCATTAGTGTCCAAATACTACATATTTGTTTGTTTATATTGCTAATTTATCCTGAAGATAATTATGAAAAATTCAAATTTCTAGAGAAAATTGAGTATTTCCTGGAGCCCGGGAGATGATTCAAAATTCCTGGAGACTCCAGGCTAATCCTGGAGACTTGGGAGTTCTGGGTTATGTAAAATCTGTACATCAAATGGGTTCTAATGTAATAAAGAATATTTATTGTAACTGTCACTACTGTATTATGGCTTACAGTATTTAGTTATTTATTAAAATTCGACAAACACTGTCCAACAGGAAACCATGTGCCGATGGCCCAACAGAAAAGTGGGTATCTGAAGTAACTTGAAGTTTTAATTGTTTTTTGTTTTATCTTTTGTTGACGCAGCATGATGACCGTGGACATATGAATAGTGTTAGAAAAAAAGTTGCACTTCCTGTTAAACACAAAACAGAACTTTCTAGTTACAAACCACGAGGCAGCTCCACTTTTCGTGGATTTGGTCGAAGCTCAAGCTTTTCCAGTCGGGGATTCGCTAGCAGACGGGGTTTTGCTGGCCGTGGAGCCAGTCGGAGTTCAATGTTTTTTGGTCGTGGTGTTAAGCGAAGTTCACCAAGCTGGAAGCATGACAAGTATGATGGAAAAAAAGGAAGCAAAACAACATCATCAAAGAGTAGTGACAAACTGGGTTCTAAACACCCCAGGAATCCAGCTAGGAAGGTTAGTAATTGAGTTGGGTATTCTCTCCCTATTTACTGCCTGATCACCACCAGAAAGACCCCACTGGAAATAAGTTTGCAGACTTTTGTGGGTTATCCTTGTCATACCTGTCAACCCTTACGCATTCGCCGTAAGACTTATGCATTCCAATCAAATCTTACGGTCTTACGCAGACACCGGCAAAACTTACGCCTAGCAATGTCCTTTCCTAAAATTTTAATATTTTTTTCTGTTTTTTTTTCAATTTGTAATGAATTTTAGTAAAAACTAATCCA
>JAOTQE010117972.1:0-12773 GCA_025631205.1 Nesometra sesokonis
CCCATTATTGTCCAGCCAAAAAATTAACAAGCGATGATCCAAGAGGGTTGGGGGTGGGGGGGGGGGTTACCAGAAAAAGCAGAATAGACGAAAGTATACAGCTATATATGTATGCTCCATTATGGCATAGCCAAAGAATTAACATAAATCTCGCGTCATATTTAGGCATACAACCAGGGGTGGATTTTTAAATCTAAAACAAACATGGTACAAACAAGTTTTATCTATGTCACAATCAGAAAAGTGAAGAAAATCTCTTGTATATTGGACATCCTTGAAATATTTTAATTAAAGGCCACCTACATGTATGGCAAATAATTTGTCATAGGTGAAATGCTAATAAAAAATGTTTGGAAAAAGTGATTATCATTTAAAGAAATATTAGACTAGGGGGCCTATATAAAAAGCTATAATAAATTACTGTATTTGTTCAATTTTGTAATTTTAGATTCAGAATCTGTACCTGTATCTGTACAAAATCTTATTTATAATCATATAAACTAGTATTTTGGTAGGCCTATTTAAAAAAATCCACCCCAATGCCAAAATGTGACAACTTATGTTTGATTGTATTCTTATTATATTATTGCTAATTACCCGCAATGTGTATATGGTAAGTAAAATTTACATTAAAAACTGGGCTTTTTGAATTCTCAGATTTTTTAGAGCTCATAACCTTTGTCTAGGTTACCCACAAGGCTTCATTAATTAAAATATAAAACTTTTTCAGTTATAAGCCATCAAACATGCTTCTAAAATGTGGATGAAAAGGCTTTTGGCCACTTTACTGAACTCTATTGAAAAAAGCATGATTTCAAACCTATCCAATCTGTTTTCTGATATTGTGCTCACTGTTTTAAATCATAAACTGTATGAGCAGAATAGAAACAAGTAGGCTTCTACAAACAAATAACTATGCCCAAGGCCTATCCACAAAGATAACAGGTGGTGATCCCAGCCCCCAACCCCCACTTTTGACTTGGCACAATATTATTTGCATGCGAAAACAATACTTTTGTGCACATTTTGGCCTATAAAAAGTGCATCAGATGGCACCTTTGGAGAAAATTTTTCCAGGCTCTAGACAGGCCCTGGACCCACGTCTATTGCCATCAGTTGCCGTTAAAATTTCATTCATGTGTTTCAATTTGGCATTCCCCCCTCCCCCCACCATTCTAGCTCCGCTGGATACACCCCTGATTAAGTTTTTTATTGATTAATGAAGGCTTGTGGGTTTAAATTATGAGCTTTAAAAAATCTGAGAATACAAAAACCCCAGTTTTTAATGTAAATGCTACCTACCCTATAAAATTTGCGAGTAATTAGCAATAATATAATAGGAATACAATGGTTTAAAAAATATATGAAATATCGAAGGTCAGAAAGTACATTTTCCATTATTATTTTAAAATAGTTCTCATTAAAGCAAATATAAACTTGCATGTCCTGATTTTAAGGTCAAATTTAAGGTCAAAGGTCAAAGTGCCAGAAATAGCATTTCCGGTCATTTTTGGACAAACTTTTTCATTACAGCTAATAGGAACATGTATATTGTGAACAATTTAAGATTAAAATCAAGTCTCTACAGCCAATGGTTACCAAGATATAAGGGTTCAAATCTCAGGAGGCCATTTTTTAAAAACGCCCTCTATAAACTCACAGAGTGCCCCGATCTTTCGGCACCCCTTCCAAATTTGATACTTATGCCCTTAGGGACTCACAAACAAAAAATGGCGCTTTTGTCCGACGTGTCCCCATTTGTTTCCTTATCTGGCCCACTTCAATCATATAGAACTATTTGCAGCGCCAGGATTTCCCCGACGGCAGTGCAACACCCCCGACAGGTAGGGAAAGGTTGGAGTGGGCGTGTTCCCGGTTTTCAATTCGACAAAAAAAACACAAATTTACGAAATACGAAAACGGCAACGGATACGTCATAAATCATTGTAACGTTTGAATAGAACACCTTGAGTATCTGTCACAGTTGGTGAAAAATTTAGGGAGGATCATCAACGATTCGTAGGAGCAAATTTGATATTATTTTAAACACATTAGTCCAGTAAAAAAAAGTTTGACCTCGGACAAATTGCAACAGGTTTTTTTTATTTTATCTTGTTTGAGGGGTCATCCTAAGTATCTTATACAAAATAGGACAAAATCGGACTACCAGAAGGGTCTAATTTGCATAATTAAAAATGGCCGCCATTTTCTATAAACACTCCAGATCTCAGCAACCATCGGTCATAGAGAGTTGATTCTTGTGCCATAGTGTTTAGAATATACATATTCCTATTTACTCTAATGGAAATGTTTTACCAAATATTACTGGAAGTACAATTTTCAGACAATTTGACCTTTGACCTGGATTTATGATATCTCAATAACGACTAGTTGCAGAGTATTAAAATTGGTGTCAAATTGTACAGAATATACATATTTATATTTACTGTAATAGAAAAGTTTGTCAAAAAATGACCAGAAGAGGTCTAATTTGCAATATTAAAAATTGCGGCCATTTTTGTAAGAACACTTCAGATCTCGGCAAACGCTGATCATAGCGAGTTGATTCTTGTGCTATGGTTTTCAGAATATATATATTCCTATGTACTCTAATGGAAAACTTTGACTTAATATTACCGGAAGTACAATTTCAGGCTTTTTGACCTTTGACCAGGTTTTATGACATCTCGATAACGACTAATCGTACAAGGTTGGTATTAGTGTCAATTTGTTCAGAATATACATCTTAATATTTACTGTACTGTAATAGAAAATTTTGTCTGTAAAAGACAGGAATGGTCTAATTTGAAAAGGAAATACTGTATGAACACTGATCTCGGTAACCGCTGATCATAGAGTCGATACTTGTGTCATAGTGTTCAAAATACGCACATATTCCTATTTACCCTAGTAGAAGCTTTTGACAAAAAAATACCCTGAAGTACAATTTCTGACATTTTTACCTTTGATTTGGTTTTAAGATATTTCAATAATTACCTAAGAATTTGATATTGGTGTCAATTTGTACAGAACGTATGCCCAACACACCTTAGTTTGATGACTTAATGTACTCATAACATTGTTGAAAAACAAATTGAGAAAAAATTAAATCTCGGTACCCCGTCAGAAAGTGTTAAAAATCATAAATAGCCACCATTTCAGGCGCGGATCAAATCTAATGTGGGGGGGGGGGCACCCAACCCAGCCTCCCACTGTTTTTGACTTGGAAGAATAATATTTGAACTTAAAAACTCATTGGTTGCAATAAATTACCTGTGAAAATTGCCTCTCAGATTTACAGTAAACAGATCTTGTTTGAAAATTGACCGGGGGACCAATAAAAACAACACGAAATTTGACACCGGGCCGCGAGGATCCGCCCCTGAAATTTTTAACTAAAAAATGTATTTTTGCTCTGAACATAAATTGCTCGGAGTTTGATGTTTCAACAAATGTTTTGTAGACAATCTGTATTGTCTGCACAGTTTGTAAATCTGCATTCTGTCCCCAGCGCCATTGTTTTTTTTTCTTGTGTGGCTCTTTGGTTTAACTGTTTCCTGGTTCTTACCATATGTATCGTCATGTTGCTCTCCATACATTCCAAGATACCAGTTATGCTACCCGTTTTGGTTATCACAACACAGAATTCAACACAGAATGCTAGTTTATAGACACTCGATTCCTCACTGGTAGATCGTTTGGACTATATAAGACTATATAAACTCTGCAATACCATTTAGTACAACATTGAGTGTACGTACAACGTCACCTTCAGTTGGTAGGGAGAAATATGACTATTCTCTGAGCCGACCGCTAAGAAAGATTCCCAATTTATCTTCAAACTTCTGTTTCAACCATTTGTTTAACCTTATCAAGGTATGGGTGCATTGGCAACCTCAATTTGAAATAAGTGTGCGATATGACTAAATACACAAATTGGCTTCACCGTTGTGGTATCTTGTGTGTTAATTCCTCGAGTTTATGTACATATAAAAGTGATGTATTCTTCTTTAACTTCTCATGAATAGTTATGGTGTATTCTCCTAACTATTTCTGCAATCCTTATCTGTTGCTTGTCACAGATTTTATTTTAATTGCACAAGCTTGTCAAACATTTACAGGTCACGTTCACAGTAACAATTGGTGGTTGGAAATTTTACGAGATCTTCTGGTTTGATCTTGTGCAGTTTAGTGGCATTGGGTTCTATCTTGCTGATTCTGCTCTCTGCAAAAAATCATACTTCCATACGCTCTTTAATTCCTGGTTACTAAGTCTTTGGGACCATGCTGACAAATTTGCTGACGTAGATATGTCTCCACAGGTGTTTAATTTTCCACTGGGATAGAGTATGGTGCTCTGTATAAAGAAAAAATATCCATTACATTCATGGAAGTATTTCAACTAGATAATTCTGAGAGATGACTATGTTCAGGAAAGGGATTGTTACACAGCACGTAAACCATGTTAATAGCTTCAATTCAATTATGAAAAAAAAGTCTTTTTTGATAAAGGTGATTGGCTTGAACATGATTGTTGTTGCAGTGGGTATTTTCCAATGTTTCCTCATTCACAGGTTTGTGGTAGAGAATTGATGCTACAGTATATTCCATCTGAGCAAATCTGCGTTCTATGAAGAGAAATGCTTCTTGGGTTTTACTGCCAATAAAAGTTGAAGATCTTCCCCATGGATCACTTGAGACAATTGGATACATGACAGCTCCTTGAATGTGCTTGAAATCCGTTTATGTTAAAACTATAAGCTTTGTAGTAAACAAAATACCTACAAAGCTTTCTAGGTCTATAAAATATGTATGTCAGCAAAATATCTGCAGGCCAGTCAGAAACCACCGTTTACCGCAATTTTCTTAGGCTCGGTGATGCTTCCTAAATTGAAAATGCAAGTAGAATAGAAGGAATCAAAATTCAAAAAGTGCTTCCTAGAAGACCATAGTAGATAGATACAAATCCAAGATAAGCATTTCAGTGGCAAATTTATTACCATGTTCTGTTGTCTGTTGTTTGTCAAGGCTCACACTCATTTATATATCCATGCTTGAAAATAAATGTGATTTTTATACTTAATGTCAAGTAACAGTAATTTAAGGTCAGTATTGAGCCCAAAACTTAGGGTTAAACTTCAAAACAGGAACAGATAAAAGAATGGCAAAGTTATGAAAAACTGTATTTTTCAGCCAAAATAGTGGTAATCTTCGATTTTGGAAATTTTGAGCCGAGGCACCCTTAATTGGCATTACAATCAGTTATGCAGATATGTAAATTCTATGGGTTAAATGTCACTTTTCCGCTCATTTACGGACAAAATTTTCTATTACAGTAGATAAAGATATGTACATTGTGTACAATTTGACGCCAATACCCTCTATGGCTAGTCGTTATTGAGAAATCATAAAACGGGTCAGAAATCGTACTTCCGGTAATATTTAGTCAAAGTTTCCCATTAGAGTAAATAGAAATATACACATTCTGATCACCATTGTTCAAGAATCGACTCTCTATGACCAGCGGTTGCCAAGATATGGAGTGTTCTTACAAAAATGACCACCACTTTTAATTGTGCAAATTAGAATCCTTCCATTCATTTTCGAAAAAAAATTTTCTATTAAATATATACAATTTGGCATCAATTTTAACAATCTATGCCTAGTCGTTATTGAGATATCATAAATCCAGATCAAAGGTCAAACTGTCAAAAATCGTACTTCCGTTGGTCTTTGATCAAACTTTTTTATTAGAGTAAATAGGAATATGTCTATTCTGAACACTATGGTTCAAGAATCGACTCACTATAATTAGCGGTTGCCGAGATCTTGAGTGTTCTTACAAAAATGACCGCCATTTTTAATTATGCAAATTAGACCTCTTTCGGTAATCTTCGGACAAAAATTTCTATTACAGTAAATATAAATATGTGTTTTATGTACAATTTGACACCAATTTCAATACTCTACCACTAGTTGTTATTGAGATATCATAAATCCAGGTCAAAGGTGAAATTGTCAGAAAATCGTACTTCCGATAATATTTGGTAAAGCTTTTCCATTAGAGTAAATAGGAATATGCATATTCTGAACACTATGGCACAAGAATTAACTCTCTATGACCGATGGTTGCTGAGATCTGGAGTGTTTATAGAAAAGGGCGGACATTTTTAATTACGCAAATTAAACCCTTTCCGGTGGTCCGATTTTGTCTTATTTTAAAAATGGTACTCAGGGTGACCCCTCAAACAAGATAAAATCAAAAAACCTTCTGTTGCAATTTGTCCGAGGTCAACCTATTTTTAGGCGTTTATTTACTCGACCTAATTTAGTAACTTTAAAAAATGGAGGTGTGACGTATCCGTTTTCGTATTTCGTAAATTTGCGAAACCTCACTACTGTAACGGGGCCGATGCAGACTTTTGGAAAAGGGGGGGGGGGTGCGGAAGGATAACCGGTATAGAGGCAAAGTTCTGGGGGTCCGGGGGCATGCTCCCCCGGGAAGTTTTGGACTTTAGATGTCCTAAAATGACCTCAGGGGCATGTTAAGGGATCAACTCTAGCTGAATATTTTCGATTTATAGACAATATAAATAAGATTGAAATATTGACTACTATTACTATTATACTGTGTAATGTATAAACTAAACGAATCATGCCAAAATGATAACAAATAACTATATAACACATTTTGTAGTGCAGATGAAAATACTAAACTAAATATTAAATACTAAAACTATATAAATAATGGTGGCGCCAGCGGGGGGCCGGGGCCAGTCGACCCCCCCCCCTCCCGTCGGGGAAGGCTGGTCCCCCGTCGGGGAAGATTGACCATTTTCGTCAGGGAATAGCATAATAATAAAATATTGTATAAGTGACCCCAAAAATAGAAATAGACATAAAAGAACGTTTTTTTTTTGTTTTTTTATTGCTCATCAAAACCAAACGGGCAACCACGCCCACACGGACTTCCCTCGTCACCCCTGTTGGAGACCATGAACTTCCCCCGTCGGACAAATCCTGGCGCCACCACTGTGCTCAACTCAACAGAGAATGTGAACATATTTTAAATTACTTTTGGTATAATATGTTATAATTGTTAGGGAATGTGTAGATACTGTAAATAGAAATTTAGGTCTGTTTTTGTTTTTATTTATGTATGTTTCTTTGATTATTTTTATAAAATTTATTAGAAGTTGTAATGATTATACTATTAAGTAAATATAGTGTTAAGCTTGTTTCAAAGTGTGCGCCGTTGTTTGAAAAGTTCAAAGAAAAGATTGCGTGGAGGCTGGCTGCGTGTTGCGTAGTAAATTGAAACAACTGTCGGGCAAGGGTCAAGTATGTACACTAGAAGTCTTCTTTAAATAATATTTTCAAATCTTCTCTAACGATTCAAGCCGGAGTTAGACTCGTGTAGGCGACCTCTACAGTCACATTATATAGTCTCTCTCCACATAGGCTTCTATGAATGGTGTCTTGTTCGAGGCAAGAAATCCTGCTTTCCACACCCAGTACCTTTTGGTTTCTGAGCCAATTGGGAATCGAATTTTTGGAATAATATTCTCTGTTTCTTCACGCGTTGACCATAACAACAGAATGCGCAACCGTGAAAACATTACCCTGATTTTATTGTGCTCATAATACTTACAATTCTCCTTTCAGATATAACAACTGCTATAAACATGGCCACACTGGAGGAGTTACAAAACAAACTTTGTGAATTCCCTTGTCATTTCACATGGGAACTGGACAAAAAATCCATCAAACAATTTAAATCCTTGATGGATTTAATAAATGAGCATAATCATGATTCTCACGCCATGGTAATTGAAGGCCTGTTGTTCAAAAGCTTCCTCTTCTTCTCAAACTTTAAAGGAAATGTAGACAAGAAGAAATCGGATGCAGTTGAATGCCTTAATGCTGTACGGAAACAACTTAGAGAAAGTGGGAAAGACGATGGGTATTTATCGATTATCGTTGCACTTGAGGCGTGGCTTGACCGTCGTAACTTGTCTAAACTGGCAGCTAACATCTCGAAACTTCGTGAACTTCAATCCAAATATGAGGTCGGATCGGAAGAGCATAACATGTTTCAAGGAAGTATTCATGCCACAAAGGGATTCGCACTGTCACGTCTTGGTATGAATCGGTACTCGGAGTGTATTGAAGAGTTTAAGAAAGCAGTAGAAAAGTCCTCAAAAGAGAAGGATTGGATGTTTTCTATTGGCTTGATCACCTTGAGAATAGCTAAAGCATCTGTTCCAAATCGTGATAGTCATTGTGAAGACATGAAAAAAGCAGAAAGTATTTTTTATGATGTTTTAAAACTCGATCGAGATCACAGTTACGCCTTAGTTCTAATTGCAGAAATAAAACGCAGGAAGAAAAAAATGAAGAAAGCAGAACATTTTTTAAAATGTGCTTTGAATAAAAAACCAGTACGAAAGAAAATAATCGGAGAGATTGCTGGGGTGTACAGAAAGATGAAAAAGTATCGTGAAGCTATAAAAATCTTGAAAATCGCCGAAGAGATGCCTGAACCTGGTTCTTTTATATACCATCAATTATATCTCGTTTATCGAGATATGTTAGCTGATCCGACGAAAAGAAATATTTACCTTCAAAAGGCAATTGATACAGGGCCCTCTAATCTTGCTGCAAAACTTGATCAAGCAAAAGAATTAATATTGACCACAAAATTCGACGAAGCATATGAATATTATAATCATATTTTGGACAATATTGAAGATGACCCACACTCTATAATTCGAACCAATTACCAATTTGCACTTTTTCTAGAAACCCAAAAGAAACATGACGAAGCAATTGAGAAATATCAAACAATTCTTAACACCGCGCTGGATGAATGCAAAGAGAATGATGATCCACCTTTTACATTCTTTAAAGAAATTGATTGGATGGTACCAATATCTATTAAGAAAATAAAAGTCTACTATGAAAATATGCACAAAGCAGATCCAAATGGTAAAACCTCACCGTTAAAGCTAGCCGAGTTAGAGAAAAACCTTGGAAATAATCGAAAAGCATGTTATCATTACCGCACAGTTATTGACCTGCTTCCACCTATTGATGCAGAACGTAAATGGACAATTCTTAGTGATATAGCATCGATGGAAATAAAGAATGGTCTCTTGACTGAAGTTGAAGATATTATAGGAAAAATGCAAGAACTGAGTCTAAATCACCCAAACCCTGTCACATTAGAAAAGGCCAATTCATCTCTAGCAATTGGGAAAGGCAAGGTTGCTCTACAAGAGGGCAGAGACATTGATGCTCGCAAACTCTTCCTAGAAGCACTACGATTTGGTAATCTTACAGGAGCCAGATTACTACTGGATGAGCTAAAAAAGACGGACAAAGAAAGTCGAGCCTTCTACAGTTATTGTGCTGAAATTGATGTTTGTATTGATAGAAGTGATGAAGAAGACAAGCAACAGTTGAAAGATGATCTCAAGATGTTGCTCTGTACAGACACATCTGATGTAGTGAGTTGTGCTTTGAGTGACATACGGAAAACACAGTTCAACATGGAGCGTAGCATCGTACTTCAAGATCACGAACAACTGGCGAGTCTTGACGTCATTCATAAATGTCGCACGATCCTCAACCAAACCATGGTGAAGTTCAGACATCGACATTATGGAAACGTTACCACATCATGTGACTATTTTAACATTCCAAAATGTCCGACAGTAAATATAGAAAGCCAAGTAAGAAAAAGATTGAAACAATATGGATGGGCTCAATTTGAACAGAATTTCAAGGACTTGTTTACATTTCTGGTTTCTGTAAGTACGTGTTTCTTAAATAACAAAACATTTCTGATAATAATATGCGTTATGATGGAGTTGCAAGAGTTGTCTAACCGATACCCCCTCGAGAACCTAAACACTAGGTTCAGGAAGTATCAATAAACATGAACCTCCCCAGTCATTAAACCTGGATCTCACTAAATTTCCGAATGTTTTATCAGTACCTGTATGTCGTTAATGTTATACAACTTCTTAGATAACACCAGTTTAGTAATCATAACCCATTGTCTGATAACAAAAAAAAAATCAAATTCATTTTACACTAGCTTACAGCTATTGATTGTGGAGGGTCTTTAGAAAGTAAAACATACGAATGTATTTATTATTCTCCAAGTAAGTAACATACTATTGTAAACATCATTCAAAATTTACTATAATTGTAATCATATTGCTGATAAAGCTTTAAAAAGTTTGTTTCCCACGCCCGACCGACACAACTTTTCGAAAATCAGGGTCGGCCCTTTAAAATATTTTCATAATTTCTGATTTTTTGGCTGACTATATACAATTATCCAGAAAAATATAAGAAAATATAACTGAATTTAACTATAAGAAATTTTCAAAAATGTCCAATTTATTTTAAAAATAACATAGCAGACACCTTAGGAAGGATTTCTTGAACGATTGATCGACCCAAGTTTTCAAAAAATGTACTTGAGCAAGAAATTTTTATAGTACAACTCCTTGGCTTGAGCAAAATCAAGATTTTTAGGTCGGTGGTGGCGCTGCATAGGTTACTAAAGCAGAGCCGTATAATAGGGAGAGTTGCGACAACTTGAATTTGAACGCCATTTTGGTTCCTATTATCGCGGTGTCTCATTCTTATGCATGTATGCATTAGAAATGTGCATAAAACACAAATTAAACGATTTTAAATGATCTTTAAGAGCTAAGAAAAAGTCAACAGCCCTGTGTGATCTCATCATTGACAATTACTTAGATACACTGGCGGTTGTGCAAACATTGTTGACGGGTGACAGTAAAGATGATCGTATCACTGCCGATATTAGAAACAACACTGCCAATTTATAACGTTATTCATGCCCCTATGGACCCATGGTCGAGGGGTGGGGGGCGGAATTGCAGTCATTGTTCGTGATGGTATCCACATTCATTGTTGTGATTCTCCTTAATTTAAGTCTATGGAGTGTTCCAAGATCACCCGACTTCACACTCCAACTCCTTACATTTGATAGTTATTTATAGGATTCCTCCAAATACCAAAAATAAACTTATTACCTCTTTGTTTATTGATAAATTTTCTTCGTTACTTGAATCCTTGTGTTAACTCTTCCAAGCCAGTTATTTTAGATGGTTTTAACTTTCATGTTGACAACTCCAAAAATAGGGGTGCTATACTGTTTCGTAATACTTTCGAAATCTTTATCAAAACACCCAAAATTCAACACATATTGCAACCCATACACTAGACCTGCTTATCACTCGCAAGGATTCTGACCTGCTTAGTAAAATCTCCATTCAGCTTGGTATGCCTTCCAGAAAGTTTCAGTTAACATCACCCGTCCTGGACGAAATCTGAAGAGCATAAACATCGACAAATTTAAGTCAGATAATCGTGATTCTTTTGCTGGATCCTGCTTAGTTTCCAATGTTGATTCTCTGGTGAAGGCTTTTAATGTGTCGTTGAAGACAACATTGGATGCTCATTCTCCACTTCTGCATCGTACCGTACTCTCGTACTTCGCCCCATGCCCTGGAACTTCCAGGGCATGGGAACGTAAGTGATTGAAGTCTGGTCTCATGGTGGATAACCAACTGTATCGTGATCAGTGCATCAAATATATCAAGCATCTTTTCCAGGCCAAAAACTTCACACCATAAGAATGAGATATTGGCATGTGATCAACTCAATCACTTGCGAATTCATTTTTTGATTTCGTTAGGACGAAGATTGAGAGCTCTTGTAACACACTCTGATTACCATTCCCACTAACATGTCAAGTTGAAACGCAACCATATTCAACTTTGACCTTGTCTCTGAAGAAGATGTAATTAATACTATCAGAGAACAGTTAAGTTAATTTAACTGTTTAATTTAAATCAGCCTCTATTACATATTGTTCCTTATTAGATCAATTACTTACTAAATAGTTTAAAATCTGCCTCCCTACTCTAATTCCAGTTATAACCAATATTATATTCTACATCAAACATTTAAACTGCACTGATTGGTTGAAAGAGCGCCACGTGATTAAAAATATTCCTACTATTCCAGCTTGCTGACGTCACTTTGCAAAATATGTTACCATTTATCAAGTGACGTCACTTTTATGAGGTCACTTTGCGATATAGTAAAATACTATTTAGCAAAGTGACGACACTGACAATTGTGATGTTTACACAGTAACAAGCGAGCCAAGGCTATGCCCCTAGGCACTCCGATAAGTTAACTGACGGCGATATAAGGCCTAGACCTAGGGCCTAGACAAATTTATCCGCAGTAGACAAAAACAAAAAAAAAACAAAATATGGTATGTCCGTTTTCCGAGAATTTTGTAGATATTGTGGAGTGAAGTTTGAGGATGAAGGACCCAGGCATAGTAGTAGGCCTCGATCGCACATCCTACCAAGAGCCGCGTGAAAGGTAGGCATACCTAGGCCTAGACCTAAAGGTAAGCCTTGCCTAAGCCCTTTGTCTTGTTTGATGTAGAATATAAAACAAATATACGTTGGCTAATTTCGTGTTGCTAGTTAAAACCATGGGCCTCGGTGCTGCGTCCCTCAGTGAATAGTACTATTTATTATAATAATAATAATACTATTTATAATAATAATACTATTTATAATAATAATAATAATATTAATAATATTATTAATAATAATAATAATAATAATAATAATTGTAACGAAGTCAACACTGCGTTAATAGAAATAGAGCCCACACTCCTTGTTAAATAATGAAGACACTGATTTAAT
>JAOTQE010117983.1:0-12772 GCA_025631205.1 Nesometra sesokonis
TAAGTCATAAAAAAGGTTCCCCGCCGCGAAAAATATCCAGTTAATTGCAGGGTTGGCATATCAGGCTGTTTCGGTGTGAAATGCACGGCCGGCCTGCAATGAACACCCATTCGGGCGAAACCGGGATTTTTTTTACCCGGTTAATAACGGAATAAAACACTGAAAAAAAGTCGCGCAAACGGGCCCTAGTTGTCTTTCAAAACATAGGTCTACATTAATAGTATTTGGTGGTCAAAGCGTAAAGTTTGTTCTCAAACTTATATTGAACTCCATATGCACACTTTTTTGTATCTGTATTTAGTTTTCAACAATTGTTAATTCTTTATACTTGTGTGTTGAAAAGATAATAAACAAACAAAAACAAACAAACCACCAAAATATTAAATGGAAATCACACTTTAATCTCAATGCAGACTACGACTCGATTTTATTGCACAAAAATTTTGATCAGTCAACATTCTCATAGCTGATCACCATTGGAACCCGACTGCAGTTCAATATTTTCTGACTTTTCAGACATTTCAGTTTAGAGAGAGTCGGATTTTAGGGCTTGCATTCTAAAGCCGGGCACTACCTGCATCGTGCGACAGTTACTGTACACGACTAAACCGTCACTCCCTGTGTGTGTGGTTGCCAGATGCGATGATAGTTTTATACTCGTCGGTTGACGCTTTTTTTAAAATTAATTTCCCTGTTGAATCACTAAAAAACCATCAGCCGATGAGTAGAAACCGTCATCCTGTCTGGCAACCACACAGGGAGTGACAATTTAGTCGTGCGACCACCGTACGACCGTCACACAATGTAGTGAGTGCCCGGCTTTAGTGCTCAAACTTTGATTGTTCATAACTTCCCTATGAAGCATCACACTGTATGGAACTTTTTTTCATGTTAAAGATAATAATGTAGTTATTTTCATATTTAAAATAATATTAAATATTAAAAATTTTTCCTTTTTTCCAAAACAGGTTTTTAAAATGTAGATGAGGCTGATGTGTACAAATTGTCACTGGGTGACTCAACTTGTGATTACATTAAGTTAAGGAGCAAATTTGATTTTTAAAGTTGGTTGACCTGTCAAATCGCATTGCAAAATTACTTTCTACTTTATGAAGAAATAAATTAAAGCCCGATAAACGTCTCTACAAATCACATAATGAAAGACAACCAATTGTCACACTACATAGCTGGCGTTTTAGTGGTTGACTATAGAAACACACTGATAATCAAGTCTAGACAAGTAGCATCAAAATATGTTTATTATGGAGTCACCACTTCTCCAAAAAGAGATGACATCTGCTTGTTTTTCTTTCTATTTACTCACACTTTACAAGACACACATGAAACTATAAGGCTTGTATAGATTGTACATCTAGAGTGCAATTCAAGTAAAAAAAAATACTTGGATTTGATTAATTTCAACCACATCCAAAAGTGTAGGGCTATATGCCAATTCAGGCTTGCAAAATTGGTTGCCCAAAGGCCCCAGGCAACCAAAAATTTACATCAGACAACCACAAATTATTAGGTGTCCCGACATGCAACCGGGACTTGGCTCACATTAACCAATCATCAAGCCACCATGGCCCCAAGCAAAAAATGTTTAGAGAAAGCCTCTTATATGTCTAGAAAAAAAACAGATAAAACAGCTGGCTTTAGAAATATTACAACAAATGGTTTTTTTTTATAAATTGAAGGGCAACTAAAATACTGTGAGGGCAACCATATTTTAGACATTGATTACCCAAAGGGCAACCAAATATTTCAAAATTCTGCAAAGAAAAAACTTTATAAACTAAAATTCTCTATTAGGTTTTAGACAAGGGCATTGTAAACGTTACTTGATCAGGACTGAACACAAGTCCTGTGATCCTGTGGTTATACTGAATAATAAAGTGATATATAGTGGTAAAATGGCCAAGGTGGAATGGAAGTACAAAGGTGAATGTTGATCCCAAGACTGCTTATAAAATTCTGAATTCTAAATATAAATTGTTTTTGTGGTGAAAGGAAATCCCACAATTTGGTCCCTAATTAGTGTCTACTTTATAGCAATTTAGTTGTTATAACACCATTCTGTGGTATCTGTACAATAGCTAGGCTGCATAGAAATATCACAAAGGTGGAATGGAAGTATAGAGGTGACAGGTTTGGTCCCAAGAGACTGCTTAAAAACATGTGAAATGAGTTGTTTTTGAGGTGTTGATTTAAGACTTGTTAGGGATTTCACAGAATTTTCGAGAACTGACAAAGTAATTTAAACTCAAAAATAGATTATATAATTTGAAACAGCTGATTTCAAACCAATCCAAAGATAATTCTGTTGTACTACTACATTCAAGCTTAAAGAAATAAAAAGTAACAGATTTTCTTCACATTTACATTGGTCTGGAACAGTGGAGGATTAGGGGGTGGGGCCAAAACAGGGTACCAGGACACGTAAAACAGGGAAATAACCTTTTATTGTTGCTTGTTAAAATCAAACAGGCAACCACGCCCACCTGGACCTTGGAGATGACGCCAACCTGGACCTTGGAGATGGCGCCCCCCTTTTACTGGATCCTGGATCCACCCCGTGGAAGATGTTTGTAAATGGGAATGTTCTTAAATTAGAAGGTTCATGAAAAAAGATAAAATAAAGCTTACAAAACATTTATCTGTGCTTATCTTGGTACAGTAGTTGTATAGAGTTACGTTTGAACTAACTGGGTGAAAAAAATACAAACAAAATAATCCATGATAAATTATCCATTACTTCGACGTAATTGGCTGAATAGTGTTTGTAAAATAGGTTTGTAAAAGAGAAGTTTGTAAATGAGAGGGTCAACTATACTGTATACTCCAAGAGTATCATACTCTCATCCGCTTTACGCTACAGAAACTGGAAGTAAGCTCCAGCCCTATGAGCCTTCAGGCTCGAACAAAGGATTTACTTTAGGTGCCTAAATTCGCTTAAATATAATAGATTTTTAAATGAAAGCCAACACTGTAATGCCTGGACTAAACTTTCTCTTGTTTTCATGAACAAATGCAGTTTTAATGTCATTAATCTGACATAGCTGGACAAAACCGTCCCTTGTCATCATGGAAGGACATAATTTTAATGTCATTATTAAAATTTAAAAATTTAAAAACAATCAGACCTTAAGGCACAAGTGTGAGTGTGTGAAAACCAGCAATAATATGCAGAATATAACACTTCCATTGATTAAGTCTTCCTTTTTAATTAATTATGCCAATTTAATTAAATTTTTATAGGATTAATCTTCTTATATCCATGTCCTCTAGCAATGCTAGCAGGTTTAAAATTGCTAGCCAAGCCGTGCAAAACATCAGAATTAAAGACAATAATTCAAGATGCATGTATTACTGAGCTCTTGATAAATGATCATACTGTATACTATGAGGAAGGAGGGCTAAAGTAGGGGAAAATAGCCCCCCCCCCCCTTCACAGGAGAAACACTGTAGGTTTTCGTCGAGGGATAACTTTCCCTTGAGAGTGGTACACCAAGGCATATTTTAAAAGCCTGCATAATACGGCAAAAACCTCTTCTTTCAAACAAAAAACCAAATTACCAAAGTACTTTTTTATATGAAGTCTGATATGATGATGAATGGAAAAATTCTACCTGCTAGGTGCATGAATTTGTGAGAGCAGTTGGCGCAGCGGTTGCGGTTCAGAATCCCAATTGAGAGGTCGGTGGTTCGAGAATCACTCATGCCAGTTGCTTGAGCACCTGAGCAAAGCACTTCACTTGCATTGCTTCAGTCTACCCAGCTGTACAATGAGCACCGGCAGATTGCTGGGAATAACCTGTGATGGACTAGCGTCCCATCCAGGGGCAGTATCATACTCTTATCCGCTTCACGCTACAGAAACTGGAAGTAAGCTCCAGCCCTATGAGCCTTCAGGTCGGGGAAATTCTGGCGCCGCCAATGAACTGAACAAAAATATGGAGAAATGACCCTTGTTTTTGCTTTTCATATTGAAAACTGGGAACAAACACACTCTGT
The DNA here is from genome assembly GCA_025631205.1 of Nesometra sesokonis. Lineage (NCBI taxonomy): Eukaryota > Metazoa > Echinodermata > Crinoidea > Comatulida > Antedonidae > Nesometra > Nesometra sesokonis. The sequence continues at coordinate 4,015 of JAOTQE010117983.1, forward strand.
CAAGGTTTTAATTCCCTGACCCACTCTTCACAAATGTCTAGATCTGCCACTGCTATGACCATTTTGTAATTACCTTGCAAGGCTTGATAAAGCCTGTAGATCACCTGAATGGAACAGCTGAGATCGATTCAAACCAAAGTCTTCACATGCATCCAAAAATGTTGATAAATTATTCTGAAAAATACAAATGGAACAAACTGAATAACAAATTAATTTTCCAAGGTCATTTTGGCAATCTTTAATACTAGACAATGTAAATTGTTCATTACCATTGTCAGCCTGTATACAGTAGTAACACTATGTGGCAAAGATCAGATCATGTCATCTGTCTCTGATTATGGGTGTGTCAAGGGCAGTCCAGGATCCACTGAAAGGGGGAGGAGGCCCACTTCCAGATCCTGGTGGGAGTGGTTGCCCGTTTTGATGTGACAAGCAAAAAAAAAAGGTCATTTCCCCATTCTGGTACGTTATTTTACGCGTATTTTGGGTATTTATGGTTAACTTTTGACCAGGCCCACCTACTATAAGGGGGGGGGGGAAAGCCCCAACTGGTGCACCTTGTGCAAACATTTTTTTTTTTTCAAAAGGGGGGCCCCGGGTTCGTTGGGCCTCCTCTGTAATCTGCGCCTATGTGTCTTGTACATGCTGCAGGTGTACAGTAGCTAAATCCAGGGGTGGATTGCATGCACACTTATTTTGTTTTAATTGATTTAATCGGTGTTGTTAGGACACCAAGTATAGTCCTCGAAATTCTGAAATGGATTTATTTCCAGAGAGGTCCTGGTTCTGGTTAAAGATTAAATCAAATCAAATCGTATTTATTAGATCCAAAGTAAATTACAAATTACAATTATCAATATAAATGAATAACATGGATCAGGGAGACTTTCATTATAGCCAAAAAAGGCCACTATCATAAAAGCCACCCTATAAATTATAGTCTGCAGAGTATATTGAAATAAGTAAGCTTTTTTTCCATTTTATAAACAAACGTCTCCTTAAAAAAGAAAAATTCAACTCATGCTTATGTAAATATAAAAAAGTATATAAATCATATTAGAATTCTCAATTATTACATAGCAATGACAATTGAACAGAATTCCTCATAGGCACTAATATATTTCTTTTTTACATAATATAGCAAAACCTTATAATGAATGTGTATTTAATTTCTTAATGGTATTAACATTATTTTATGTTTTTCAGTGAAGATTTAATTTTACAGTTGATCATCTCACAAGCAGCCACGCTCGGGTCTAGCAAAAGCGTTCTGCTTACAGACAGCTGGTCACTGCTTACAAGATTCGACTTTTTACAATCATATGCTTATGTACGATATTTCACAACCTTCTTAGCGCAGAGGACCTTTTAATTTTTTTAGACGCTTCAATATATATTTTATCAAATACTGTTAGCATTTTTTAAGACAGTGGGTTCAGTAACATGATTTTCAGCCATTATAGAGTAAAAGATTTTTGTATAGGAATTTGTATTTGGTGTCCAAAAAATCACAACAGTTTTTGGGATGGCCCCCAAAAGTGTCCACAGCCACTTATGAGAGGTGAGGTGAACTCTTACGAGGCACCAAAAATACACTGATTAGATAAGAACAAGTGGGCTTTTGAATTGAGTGGTCATTATTGGAGGTGTCCGCTTATCAGACATGTCCCCACAGCAGGCTCAACTATTCTTTTATTTTTTTTATTTCGAGTCACATCCAACAGTGAGTTTTCTCGCCACTTACTGGATGAGATCTACGTTACTAAAAGACTGGTTAGTAAAAGACAATTTGATAATGGAGTTTCATTTCAAAGTCTTATTGGTTTATTTTTTCAAACATTGTCACTAGAACACCAGAATCAGCTGATAGAGTCTACCAAACAACATCCGACTGTTATTGCATCATGCATTATTGCTAACGACAAATTCCAAGGCGTTCTCTAGAGTTACGTTTGTGTACACCAGGGACACTACTTGCAGTATGTTGCTAGGCTACTCTGCATATAAAATTGTTTCCTATTTTCTGCTAACACTTGGAGGACTGTTTTCCCCCTAATAAGTTTAATGATGATTTATAGGGTAATGTAGTTAATATTGCACTGTAGCAATGTAGTTTTTTATACAATCTAGGGCGTCTATCTGGTTAACTTTACAGTATTCTTTTCATTTTGATCCAGATAAAAATCAAATTTATTAATCGGATTCCAGTTAAATAATTTTGGAATTTTAATAGTAAAACATAACAAATAAAACAAAATTATAAATAGGTCTATGTATAGTACTTGAACCTTGAAATTCTATCAGCTTGATGACAATAATGGGGCTATAATTGATAATTGACCAATTAAATGCAAAATGATTGACTTACTCATAGATTTATTATTTACGGCTAGATGGTGAACTTAACACTGAGAATTGCAATCCCATGAAGCGCCTACTATTGATGGTCGTCTGCATTCAACACAAACATTTGAATAATAATTGTTTTACAATTATTGTACTTTTAACATTCATTTGTCATAAAAATTATTTATGTTACATAATATTTGAGGTTGTCAATTGTCTTTATATTTGGATTAAATTTAATTCAATTTATTGATAAATCAGAAACTTTTATGGAAGATTTGGGGTGCAATTTCACCGTAGCAACGGCGTTAAAACATAACATGATTTGATTGGTTGGAGTCTAGACATGTCCTTCAGTAGTAGGTGCTTCCATGGAATTGTATTTTGGGCTATGTAATCTATGGAAGTCATTTATCTAGCCGTTAAAAAAATACAACTATGCTTCTACTGAAACTGTAGTATAGAGCTTATAGAATTTTGAAATATTAACTTGCCAGTCTGCTACTCTAAAGTTTGGTTGCCTGAAATATTCTACTACTTGTCCTCATGAAACACATGGGTTGGTATTCTCAACAGTTAATCTAGAACTAACCTTAGAAAAGTACCTTTGTTAATACCATGTTAGCGAATACATGGTGAATACCAAGTTAGTCCGCTTTCAAGAATACCAGCCTTAATGTTTGACAGGCCTAAACTCAAGAAAAGCACTATTGTACTGTATCACCATGATGTAGCCTATTAGTACAACAGATCAACAAATTAAACAGCACTCATTTATTTATTCAGGTAACTATTGTACTCGTGTTGCATACAGTATTAATTAAATATACAACAAAATCCACTATGCTTTATCAAAACACAATAGTATTCATAATACATACACCTGCAATACAGTAAGCCAGCAGGCATGGACAATGTACAACACTACCATAGTATTATAAGCCACTGCTAGATTTAGAATTGCATGGTTTTATTTTCATATCTTATTCTCACTAACCTTCATATAGGCCAACACATCTATGGAATGGAAGATTTTCTGTAGGCTGCAATGGAGGCACTTCTAAGCTTACAACAGCCCAATTTCTTTAAGTTAAACAGCCAGGCCCTGACATTACTGAAGCAGATACGTACTATGTTTATGTGGGCTCACTATAGAACAGTGTCTATGATCCTACTGTAGCGCACAATGCATGCATACAATTCACAACATTCCTAGACCTATTCACATTTAAATGAGACAAGTAATTATGAAGCAAGCTCCAAGTCCAACACTGTACGTGATTCTCAAGGCCTAAAGAATGCTAATTGCTTGTATACCAATGTTGTATAGAAATAAAATAGAGATTACTGTCCTGTAATAAGAAGAGACAGTTACAATAGGTTTGACACTGTATGGATGAGCTGAAAATATGATCACTAATACAATGGATTAGATAATGCTGATCTGTGACTCAACTTGTTTTGGTGAGAGGATCAACCTTCAACTATATCAATTTGTTCTTATAATACAGAGTATTTAGATCGGATTGATTTCTTCAATTTTATTCTATTACAGTATTAAAACAGTGTGGAAAATGCACTGCGTGTAGAGTAGCAATAATTGAGTTAGATCATACTTTACTTAAATGGTCAAAAACACAGTTACTGTACTTCTCCTGAAACTGACAACTTTGAAACGAAATTTAAAACTAATGTAACATACATAAGTGAGGAAGTATAATGCATACTCCAAGCAATGAGATACACGCCATCGTGAAAACATTCAATATTTCTACATAAGTTATGTCATCATCAGGAATTCCTGATGATGACAATTTATGTCGAAATATTGAATGTTTTCACGATGGCGTGTATCTCATTGCTTGGAGTATGCATTATACTTTCTTACTTGAAGTTGATTAGTGGACCTTTCGGATACATAAGTGACTTACAGGATCTTGATGCTGTATCAGGATACCAATCGGTATCAAGATCGAAGATTGACAGGATAATGTCACTCATCAATCAAATGCGAGTATTTCTTAATGGGTCAGAGGTTAGGATTGCAAATTATCACCATCGGGAGAATCGCATGAGAACGATAAGGCTTAACTGTATTTCGGTATCTTGATGCTCGTAACCGTTAGCGGACGCGTATAAATATACACTAAAAACATTTACTGCCCACTTTTACATTATTGCCACCCTTTGACATTTCTAGCTACGCCCCTAAGTTTATAAAACATTACATCATCTTTTAACAGTAATCACCAATCCATTAACATGCCTGTACTGTCATTACTACTGCAATTAATACACTACAGTATCATTTTTAATTTATCACAATTACTAAGCAACCAGTTCCTAGTATAGTAAATAGTTAAGTATTTACATAAGAAGAAATACCAAGGTGGTCATGTGACATGGTAGTGACAAGGTACATAACTATGTAATATACAAGTGGTCATGTGATGATATACTATGCATGGGTTGTGGAACATAACATAGACAAATATACTTTATTTACACATGTATAGAATAGCATTTTAAAACAAATTTTAATAGTCAGATGAATTATACTTTAAATAAGGCCTCATAAAACAAATTATTAGTTTATCACCCCCACGCACATAGAGTGTAGGACAAAAGATTACCACGCACATCACTTTTGGGGAAATCCAGATTTAAAAAAAAAACTCTTAGTATTCAAACGATCATTGTTTCTATCAAATTCACTGAAAAAGGCTTTGGATTTTTCATAAAATAAATAATGAACAATTCTCGATTTACACAAAAACTAGACAGGCCTAAGCCTACAATGACCAATACTTGCTGTATGTAGGCTAGTGCGCTGGTATTGATGTCGATGCTCGAGACTAAAACAAACTTAAACCCTTCAAAATCCACAGTTAATATTACAAATGAGCCAAATAACGAATAAATTTTAAACTAACATTTCTGCACAGTATTATTTTGACAGATTTTGTCTCATCAAACTTGAATTGCTAATTTCTAAAAAAATATTTCTTTCAAATTAATCACTGAAAATCAGGACAAAACTGGCATTGCCCACATATGTATTTTTAGTGTGCACTACCAGCGGATGATTTGAAGTTTTGTCGATAAACATCAGTACAGGTATGACAATCTTTTCTTTTCATGAATTAAAGCTGAATCGCCATCTTAAACCAAGACTACCTATACTCACTCCAACCAATCGCCATGTCGTCAATGGCTACTGGAATTCTCATTTGGCTAAAATAAAAATGATCTTTTTTCGCCAGATTGGCTAAATAAAAATCCCCAAAAAATGTCCATTTTGCATGCATTTTTTTTTTGTTTTTTAAAATTTGGCTAAAAATTTGTGATTTGGCTAAAGAAATTGGGAACTTTAGCCAGTTTACCTTAAAAAAAAAATGGCCCTAGATAGAGCAGACTACTGTAGCCTTGCCCCTACAAAGCCCAAATTCAATGCCTACAAAGGTATACTCGACCACATAGAATTTAATTGCGTCACAACCATTCAGTAATGCTGAAAGATGAGAAAAGTATACAGACTGAGTTAACAGATCTGTAGAAATGTTGACTCAAAATTGTTTACAGAACGATTCCTATGTACAGTACCTACAAGATTTATATAATACAGTTTCCATACATGATTATTTTTGTAATAATAAATAATGCAGTTTTTATTGTTATTAATAATAAATCCAGTTTACAGTGCTCTTATGCCTACTTGTTATCACTTCTGTAATAATAATCTGGAGAGGAAGGACAGTCAGCATTTCAAGAAACTCGACAAAGCGTAACAATTGGGCAATTGAAGTGGAATGAGAGACGGCGTAACAATGGCGTAAAGAACACCATCAATCAGGAATTATCTATTGCTGGATCTTATTGTTTCAACAAATCCATACTTATTAAATTCTAACATCCTGGTCTTTCATTCGTTTTGAGGAGCTAAAACCATGGTAAAACCAAGGTAAACATTATGTACAGTATGTAGTAAATAACTGCCTTTTATGTTATTGCTATACCACAAAATTATGTAGGCTGGCTACCATCAAGAATCAATGTCTGCTAATTAAAAAAAAATTATATTTTGTATCACACCCAACATCCTGGTCTTTCATTCGTTTTGAGGAGCTAAAACCATGGTAAAACCAAGGTAAACATTATGTACAGTATGTAGTAAATAACTGCCTTTTATGTTATTGCTATACCACAAAATTATGTAGGCTGACTACCATCAAGAATCAATGTCTGCTAATTAAAAAAAAATTATATTTTGTATCACACCCAACTACTTTCTATGCTATCATTATGCCAGTTTCTGTATGCTTACTACTAGTATAAATTTACCAATGACTATCAACAAATAAAAACAAATTATTTATACCCAACTGCTTACTGCATCGTTTTCATGTTCGTATTTCATGAAGTTGTGAAGCACCCTTATTGTAAACACTACAGTTTAATATTTTGGTCTCTAAATGAGGCATGTCGCGGCAAAACCACCAAGTTGTAGGAAAATTGAAAATTGAGTTTTTGTTATAGCCATATTACACTTTTCATAAGCTTTAAAATGAGGGGTCAATTATCAAAATCGGACAATTAGTTATAAGTTATTGAACAAAATAGTCCAACATTTCCTTTGTATTTCTTTATATTTGCCTGTTGTTTATTTGCTTATTTCTCAGTAACTTCCTGTGCGACAACTTGGTGGTTTTGCCATGACTAGCCTCAAATAAAATTGAGTACCAAATTTACAAACAGGAAATATTACAGTGTATGATCAGTTGCTAATTGAATTTACTGTCTGGCACTATATACAATATTTTTAAACACAAGAGTTATTTTTAGCACAAATTATAAGAACAAAACTTGATCTGTACACAGTAGTAAATTAGATTTATTGTCTGTCGACTTGCATAAATATTTTGAAAATTCAGAACTAATGTATCATACAACCTGCCCTTGAACTAAAAGAATGTGGAATTACTAGGCCTAAAGGGTGCTGGTTTAACTGGACATGCAGAGGGTGCTTATCAGAGCATCAGGGGGTCTTAGCTTGCCATTAGCAACAATGTCTATAGAAGCTGAGAACCATGAGAATGTAAGCTAAAACTGAATGAATGCATATTTGCAGATTTCACTGCCAAGATCCACTTTTAAAGAGTTCAAATTTAGTATACTGGTCTCAAATGGCATTACTTTATTTAAATCTACATGTACCAGTAAGTAAAATTTTAATAGGACAATAACACTGGAGTATTATAGAGTACTTTTAAATCTTCATTCTTTATTTTCAAAAATATATTTCTAAATAAGGCGTATTATTAATTATACTGGACATGGTACCAGTAAATAGAAGTGGAATTTGAAAAAAAAAAATCCACACAATTACATCGAGTAAATAGTGAGGTCTCACCACAAAATGAGTCTCATGGTAGGAAAATCCATAATTGAGTTATTGGTACCTTCTAATAGACCACAATATAAGCTACAATCTCTATTTTAAATTACATTCATTGGATAAGTAGATCCCAAGATATGAGCATTTGAAATTGTTATGTATGGAATTACGGTTTTGAGAAAATTGCAAATAAAGCAATCTAAAAATAAACAACTAAAAGACTAAAAATCTCACAAAATCTGCATGAAGGACCATTTCCTGCACGGAAACTGACCTAAAAAGCACATTATAATGAAATATAAGTACCATAGTTACTCATAATTGATTAAAACTAAATTTCTCAAAAATTTGACTTCAGACCTATTTTGGCGATTATCTCAATTTGATCCTACCTACAATGCGCCTCATTTTGTGGTGAGACCTCACAATATTGAGTCGTTAGTTGGACTGAAACCCCAAATTCCTTACATAAATATTTCACTTCAATTCAAGTTACAAATACAGATAGTACTTTCTGTCGTCCTCATTTTAAAAGAAATTATGTTTGTATGATTGCATCGTAAAAAAAAACCAGATAAACAACAAAGAGAGGTAATAAATATACAAAACATTCTATCTGTGAAAATGTTCATTACAGTACTTAACCCCACTAGAAATAAAAAAATTGTGATAACAGTCAGTGTGTGCTGTAGATGATCTCAATCTACCAGTCCGTTCAATGATGCTTGATGAAATTACAGAATTGAGAGGATGGGAAGAATCTGCTATCATTGTACTAAGTGTTGTAAGCACTCTTTCACGATAAATTGAGTTCCCCAACGGCACCCACTGCCTCACAATAGAACGAATTAGCGATGGCCTGTGACGTCACGAAAACTCGCCTTCGTGGGTATCGAGAACCAAAAAAAAACCGTGAAGTCCTATCTCATAACGTAGGGCAAGTGCAAATGTTACCCAAAAATATCGTTGAAATACACATTGAATTTAGCAAGTATGATCATTTTTAAAGCATTAGTA
>JAOTQE010117994.1:0-24633 GCA_025631205.1 Nesometra sesokonis
AACAGAATTGTTGGAATTATAATTGGAAACCAGAACATTACCCACGACAGGCTAACACATGATGGAGTGCATCTCAATATAAGGCGCTAAATAAATCTGCATTACATTTGAAGAGATCAACTCTGATAAAGACCAATAGGTTTCATTAAACATCCAAGCTCACAATACATGCAACTACCATTAAAATGACTCGCTCCTATTTAAATGCACAGCTTTAAGGGATTTAAAGCTTCTGTTTTTGTAGAGGTATCCTATAGTTTCTCCAGCTTAGGTAAATCTTACTAGCAGAAATTGCTTCAGATCGAAATTTAGAGCTTTTTAATTAAAAGTAATTCTTATTAGAGGCCAACTGTTCTAATGCAGAATATCTCTAAAGTGATCTTATTGACCTTTTTAATAGATGTGCGAAAACAAATTGATGTAATGTAACTTGACATAAGTAAGGGACTATGTCAAAATTATGCAGTTACTACAGTAATCTATTGCTATTGAATCTTACTGCAATTACTGTAGTAATCCAGTTTTTAGTTTGTTGGTCTTCTCAGCATTAATCGCTCTCTCTTTTAATTGAGTAAAGGATGCCTGATATCTGTTTTTTCAGGGTAGAACAATTACAAATAAATACTCAAAAATATTTTGTACTGATCTCAGGTGTGGACACCGTCATTATTTGATAGAAGGTGTCTAAATAGGGACGTATGATACTGCTGATTTACGTCTCCACTTTTTGTGTTCTAAATCCTACAGAATAATTTTGGAAAGAATTCTCAAAACTGTCAATTCCGTTGTCTAATGACAATACAGACTAATTAGTCAAGCAGTTCATGTCAATAATGGCAATTGACTAGGACATAATACAATACAGATAACCATTATAGAATATAGAATCTCAATAGACCTGTTAGATTGACATGTTTTAATTACCACTATGTAAATAATGAGATTATTTATACTTTGGTATAAAGCATATTACCTTAATTACTGACTACTAAAAATAACCACAGTAGCATTTATAATCACCAGAACTCCCAAGTTGTAAAATCTAAATTCCTGTAGATTTTCTTGTGGTCGTCCGACCACCGTTTATAACTTGTAGGATTACCCTTCTTAAATTGTGTGTATAAGTACCGTCCATTATTTAAAAGCTCAACACCCTGCTTATCATGAAATAATTTCATACATCATTTTGGTGACTGTTAAGATATGCCATTACTGTTCAACAAAATTTTTGCTAAACTTTTCTTTCGCTTATTTTCAGCCAATATTGTGAAAAATAGGTCAATTTATGTTCTAACCATGACACTTTCACAAAACCAGCATTTCCTGGAGAAAACTAAATTCCTGGAGTAGGCCTAAGTGTCATAATTCCAGGAGCTCGGGAGATACTCCAAGCTTCCTGGAGACCCTATGTCATTCCTGAATAAATGTGAGCTCTGAACCATTGTGTATCATTCAGGTAAACCTACATAGTGTTAAAATTATGAGGCACAGTTTTCATTTGGAATCATAGTGATAGAAAAATTGGCGGTATGAATGATAATACCGAATTTAAGGGGATGCCATTATATTAACCTCTGGCCATAACGGCTATGTGGGTTTCTGGTATCCCCACGATAAGGAAGTATCCGAATTGTCATAATACAGTAAATAAAATAAATAAATAAATATATCTGATCCGAATGTTCAGTGAGGATTCAGGGAGGCTTAACAGACTTATTAATATCCCTAAAATTGATACCAAAATATTTTGTAGGTCTACTTTGAGTACAAAAACATCTTTAAGTTAACATTCTGGTTATTAAAATATAGCTTCCAAGAAGCAAATTAAGGTATAATTAGTAAATTAATACTTTTGTTTTTTAAGGTCATATTGGGCTTATACCACCTGTCTTGCCAATTGAAACCTCCAACTCAGAAACTGCGGTGCACTATTTAAATTGCATCTCTGTCATTAGGTCCAAATTGAATTCTTCAAAATAGAGTGACAGGTTCGAACCTGACCAAAACATCAGTCTTTCCCACGATCAACAGCGCCACTCCCTAAGGTTCTTACGTCGTTACTTGTTTTAGAAAGTATGACGCAGTGTTCATCCTGTAAGTGGCAGTAAACTTGCTGTTGGATATGGAAGAGTAGGCCTTCTCGACACCAAGACACCAATGGTCTATTGGCCAAATGTGACAGCTGTGTACAAACTAATAATAGTCTTGTTCTGTATGATCACACGTGTGACGTAATTACTAGGGCCTACCGCTATCATTGAAATCACAACGAGTGTTTAGCATAGTTTAATTGTATTTATAACATATGTTAGTAAACACAAATAACTCTATTAAGGAAAGAACGGTTAAATGTGTTTATTATCAAACGAAATATAAAGCAGTTAATATTCATCAGAAAGCGAAATTTTCTAAGTAGAAGGCCGTAAATGAGAGTTTACCCGGGATTCATTGTTAGCAACGGAGGCATTGGTTTTGTTATTAACGAAATCACGTGCCCTAGGTGATACTCTGCAATAGCTAGCTTCTTTATATTTTGTCATGTCCATCCTTATTGAGATTGCAGTCACTTTTTGAGTGTTCGCTTGGAATGATTCCACGATTTAATGTAAGTGTCAGTATTTATTTCCGTTTCAGTAATTTTTATGAACACAGTACTACATTTTGTGATGTGTATCGTTTAACGTTTATTAAAAAGCTTTCCGGTTATTATGAATTATTAATTTTAACGATTTCTGTTCTGAAGTTGTCTTTATATAAACTGAATTAACCTTATAGTATAGACCTAGACCATCAACATGATAATTATTGAATGCATTTGAGGGGATTACAAAAAACCATTGTATGAGCTGTCGCAAACTTTTGAAGGAGTCAAGACGATTTTTTTTTACCATGACGAGTACAATATCTTTTTGTATCCAGGCATTCAATATTATAATTATTATTCGAACTTTCAAGTTGTAGGAAAATTGAGTTATTGTTGAAACAATATGCTTTAAAATGAGGGGTCAAGTATCAAAATTGATAATCTATAACTGAAGTTATTGGACAAAATAGACACAAATTGTATTTATATATATTTCCTGTTTTTTTTAATTTGCTTATTTCTCAATAACTTCCTGTGCGAAAACTTGGTGGGTTTGCCATGACTAGCCTCAATTTAAATGTACTGTTGACTTCATATGCCCAATGACTGCTATTAATATCTCTATTGTTATAATTAGACCTTTATAAGTGATGGAATTAAATGTTCAGTAAATTATTTTTTTTCAAAATGATAAGATGCATAACCATATTCTCCATTATCAGTACGGTAGGTATTATCAGTTTTGTGTTTCAAAATGGCAGACTTTTCGCACGTGATGTTGATCATGTGACAAACGTCTTCTGAAATAGGTACCAATATACCTATTTTGGACCTACTAAAAAAAAACAAAAATGTCTTTGCGCAACACAACGATTTTTTCAGGACTGATTGTTGTCTCATAGGCCTATTAATTATCGACATCACTAGCAGTCGTATGACCGAGCGATTAATAAACGGATTATCGCCAAAACTAGTCGCACCTCTCCTATATTAGGGGCACCGGGTCTAAAATGGAGGCAAAAAACTAACAACATACATAAATATGGGCACCAAAAACGGCAATGTGGCAGGAACCTTTTGCTTGCCAAAATCAAAACCATAAAATACGCCCACTCGAGTTTGGGAAAGCCCCCCCCCCCCTTTTGCCGGATCCTGGATCCGCTCCTGAAACCGTAGGCCCAGTGTGCACAGTAACTCATGTACATTCAAATAATACTGTACATACCTCAACACGAGTAGTGGTGGGGGTACCCTCGGTGTAGTCTTGGTTCAAGACGGTGATTCGGTTTAATTAGTGAGAAACGATTAAAAGGCACCCATTGCGTTCCATAGAAGGTGGATCGTCATACCTTTCTGATGTTTAAATCAGACAAACATCACACCACTAAAACTTTATCATCCGTTGGTGGCGCACTTCAATAAACACTTAAAATAAATATAATATACAGACTTGGAGCAAGTCTACACTCGGTGTACTGGTCCAATGGCCCCTGTGGTGGACCACGAAATCTAGCAGCGACATTCTGTAGCAGGGCATGGCGTGAGCTTGAAGGAAATGTCATTTGAACGTGTGAACATTATGGTCAATGCCGGTAGCAAGTTACGGTAGTAACTTTAGTAGTTCCATGATAATGCTATTGCCTTATATTGTCAGCACTTCATCACTATTCACTACCTTTATAATTCAAACCCAATGGGTAAAAGATCGAAACAACTTGACCAACCTTTCTATTCAAACAACAATCTTTGCTTTGCTGTAAAGGGCCCTTAGAAATCCAGGCGCCTACTAATCGCCTAAGGAGACCAATAGAATACATTTAATGTCTAAGGGTCGATGTTCAACTAGGTAAACCTCTCTAACTCGGCCGAAGACGACTTCAAACAGGAAGTCATCCTGAGACGAGATTATCGAGACATAAGAAATGTCAAATGAACATTCTAATAATAGAATTGCATTTTAAAATCATATTATTCTACTGAAATCCACTTAAAATAAGTAGTACGCATTAAAAAATAAGAACACACTTTATAAGAACGAGGCTGAAATTGTTTAAAAATTAAGAACAGAATAAGAGCAAATGAAGGCTGGGAACAATTTAAAATGAGGTGATGTTCTTAAATGTAAATTAAAAATCAACAAATCATCAGTTATACCATCTTAAAGGGCAACTCTGAGATTAATTGTTTTTATGGATAAAAAGTATAATGCATACTCCAAGCAATGAGATACATGCCATCGTGATAGGATTCAATATTTCAACATAAATTATGTCATCATCAGGAATTTTCTGATGATGACATAATTTATGTCGAAATATTGAATCATTTCACGATGGCATGTATCTCATTACTTGGTGTATGCATTATACTTTTTTACTTAAATTTGATTAGTGGACCTTTCGGATTTGTGGATAAATCTATAGAACAATATTGTGACCTAACTGACAAAATTCCACAACATAATGACGAAGATATAATGCCAAGAAAGGTGTGTTGAAAAGTGAGTCTCAAATAAAAATTGTGTCTACTACTCAAATTACACAAGTGTTAAAAGATAGAAAAATAAGAGATTTTGAAGGGCTGTGCTTTTACAAAATAGTGTAACTCACATAAATGGAAAGATTAGTCAAATTCACATTAGAACATGTATTTTTAATTGGACTTTGATACGGTTTTTAACCACAACCCTTTCAAAATCCGTATTTTTTTCTATTCTTTAGCATTGTGTAATATTAGTAGTAGACCCATTTTTTGATTTACTTATGTCTACTTTAGAAATTGTTTTCATTCATTATATCATTGTCCAAATGTGATGAAATATTGCCAGTAACTAATTGTTCTATAGGTGTATACATAGAAATGTTAATCCCGGTGTTCCCGTTTAACATCTACTCCATTTATTTTTGTTCCAAAAGGTATCTTTTTCTTATTATTACCATTATAAAAGTGGAATACAGAAGTCTTTATAGTATCATCTACTCCATTATTGTTATCAGATGAAAAATAATGAAAAGTTCCATCAGGGAACAACACAAAATATTCAGCCAATCTTTTACTGTAATGCCGTAGATGATTTCCCCCTCGGACGAGCCATTCACATGTAGGCCTATCCATAAATTGCAGAAGTAATTTTCGTGCAGATACGAACAAGATGGACCAGCGATATGAAACAGTAGTGTTGCGGTAGCATATACTACGAAGAGAAGGGACTTTAAAAAAAAGACAACTACCAAGAACATCTTGAAAATCTGATTATATGGCGCTGGGTGGAGTCCTGAGATCTAGTAATTCGCTTCCCAATTGGCTCGGAAACCAAAAGGTACTGGGTGTGAAAAACAGGATTTCTTGCCTCGAAAAAAGACATCCATTCATAAAAGCCTATATGAAGAGAGACTATCTAATGTGTCTGTAGAGGTCGCCTAGACCAGTCTAAATTCGGCGTGAAACGTTAGAGAAGATTTGGAAATATTATTTAAAGAAGACTTTGACTGTACACATTAAATATAATATAAAGGTTTATATGTTGTAAATGTGTTTTTTTTCAATTTGTATAATTTAGACTAGGTATAAAAGTTGTATTCATAAAAATAACATAAGTTAATAAAAAGGAAGTAAACGATTTTAGGAAGAAAAAGGAAATAAATCGTGGAGCGGCTCAAAAAGGATTTCGAAAATAAAAATAAAATATGTTTTTATAATTTTGAGACACTAATCATCAGAGGCTAAATATCCAATAGCCTATCACGTTTCATAAACTTGAACTCAAATTTTAGCCTACAGCCACATAGTGTAGTCTCTCTTCATTTACGTTTACGAATTAGAGACAGCTGTTAACTGAGAGCTACCCCCATTTCAGAGCTCTTCCAACCGGAGCTAAGATATGCGCTTATGATATCAAAAGGCATGAATAAACTTGATAAGCGTGTCAACTGTCGAAACATTCTTAATATTAACAAACTGGTTCAGGTCGTAATATCAGTGGTCCCTTTGTTCATATATATTAAATTGATTTTATTATATTTCAGATTGATGATAATAACTGATAATAATTCAAATACAAAAGTAATTTTGGACTCATTTCTATATTTCATAATGTAACAATAATCGTTTTTATGGCATAATGATAGACATAAATCGAGAAGATATTTTGCATATGGGAATGAGGCATGGTAAATTTAACAATATGGACCTTCACGCTTCATAAGTCAACATACTACACTTATTAGTTGATTGATATCTTATATTTTAAAGAGAATTTGCAATGAATGTGTTCAGGTTCAGATGGCCAAACCAATTTACTAAGAGTCAGTTACTAAAGTATATATAATATGTTTCGTTCGTGTCTCATCGAGCAAAACAAGTTTTACCACATACAAGTTGAGAACTACTTTGTGCTTTCTAAACCAAGTCTCACTATGAGGCTTAGGGAGTAGTGCTGTTGCTGCAGGATAACTATGTCATGCTTTCTAAGCCAAGTCTCATTATGAGGCTTAGAGAGTAGTGCTGTTGCTGCAGGATAACTATGTCATGCTTTCTAAGCCAAGTCTCATTATGAGGCTTAGGGAGTAGTGCTGTTACTGTAGAAAGAGAACTTCTTCGTGCTTTCTAAACCAAGTCTCATTATGAGGCTTAGGGAGTAGTGCTGTTACTGTAAGATAATTATGTCATGTTTTCTAAACCAAGTCTCATTATGAGGCTTAGGAAGTAGTGCTGTTACTGTATGATAACTATGTCATGCTTTCTAAACCAAGTCTCATTATGATGCTTAGGGAGAAGTGCTGTTACTGTAGAATAACTATGTCATGATATCTAAACCAAGTCTCATTATAAGGCTTAAGGTGTGACGCTGTTACTGTAAGACGAGAACTATGTCATGCTTTCAGGGACCCCTCAGGATGTAAATCCCTTAATGGGATTTAGAGGGTAATCCCTGATACCATGTAAATTTTACCGTCTATTTTATTTTTTATTTCTTAATGTTATTACACTTTACTTGGCAATTATTAAGCCTGATATTTTTTTTGTGTCTTGTATATTTTTGTATGGTATCGAAATAAATCAAATTCTAAACCAAGTCTCATTAATGAGGCTTAGGGAGTTGTGCTATTACTGTAGGATGACAACTCCTCTGCCATGCTTTCTAAACCAAGTTTCATTATAGTTCGAACCGAGGACCTCGGAATGGGAAGGCAAGCATGTTACAACAGCAATCTCTAATGCTCAAGATTTTATTGATCTTTGTTGGAAAACAAATTTTGAAGCCATCCAGAAGCCATACATTCAACATTCGTAATTTTTTGGCTATTGTACTGATGGTTTCTAATCTTGCTTGTCTTCAATGTAGTAAAAATCTAAATATAAATTAAGGCACACTGTTCCATTTCCCCTTTGTTTATCTAGAGTGACCATTTAAGTTATTTTTTAAACTTTTTATTTTATTTAAAACATATTGATACAGGATAACATAATTCAGAAAATATGTTCAAATCTGATTTTCAACATAGATACGTATGGCAGTATCTATGATATAGACAGCGATGTTGCAGTCCAAAAATAATAATAAAACATTTAGTTTTGCTCAATACCGATCGACTAAAGCATGAACATTGTAAGATATTAAGTTATCTCAAAATTTAAAGAAATGTAAATTCTCCAGATATGAGACCCGACCCAAATTTAAAACACAACACTTTGAAAGATTTCATACTAAATGTTGGTCGTTAAAATGTCCGAGTAAAGTGCGAAACTTAATTTCCGAATACTTATAATGAGACTCGGTCAAACATGAAAGTATGTAAAGTGTTTATGCGTTAAAATTGGCTACTACAGGTTACCGGTCCAACTGGAATGTTTGAGTTAGAAACAAACAACGAAGTAATAATTAATAGTGGAAGTATACGTATATAAAACCAGAAGTCAGCTGTTGTTACATAAAGCATAACTATAAAAATCACACAAATAGTTTGCATACTTCGTTGTGTAAAATTGGCTAAACTTTCAGGAGAAGACATTTATAGATATGAGTTAGCTACGTCATAGCAAGATAATTGAACAAACTCACATGAGAGTAAATGTATTGAAATATATTTGGCAACGTCTTGTGGTGATTACATCAGATAATTGCAAATGTTGAAAATCGAAATAACCGAAGCTTTTATGAAAAATATTTTAACCGTGGTGATTTACCTGAAATAGGAATACACAAGACAATCGGAAATATTTCATTCCTCACCCATGTTAAACTAGTTTTTAACATTGTAAACCAACAATTGTATTGCGGTATCAACACTCTATAGTGGAAAACACACACTGAATTTACAATCAGGCATATGTTTATTATTTTCGGCTAGACGGTGAACTTACCACTGTAAAATTGCAGGCCGATGTAGGCGCCTACTATTTTGATTTTGTCAGCCTTTGTCACAAACATGTAAGTTATATAATAAGAACCGTTTTACAATTATTGTATTTTTAACATTTTTTGTCATACAAATTATTTAAATATATATCACATATATTTTATGTTGCCAATGTCTTTATATTTGGATTAAATATACTTCCATTTTTTCAATTTATTGATAATTTTTAAACTTCTATGAAAGATTGGTTGGATTCCAGAATAGTAGGTGCTTACATAGAACTGCACTTTGTGGCAAAGTATTCTGTGGAAGTTCTCCATCTAGCCGTAAATAATAGTTGTAAAAACAATTACTCGTATCTCGATGAGCACCGGATCTGTACTATTCTTCTAAATGAATTGTTTTAATTCGTTGTTTTCTAAAACTTAACTTTTTGTCAACCTATGTTTTATAGTTTTTACACGTTTCCAAATGCTCGTTATTTCCTTCTAAAACTCTCCTCTACAGGTAAAAATTTTACTTGCAATATGCAATAAGGCCTTTCACGGTTTCAACTGCGCATGTGCAGATTAAAGTCAACTAATAAAACGACGCGCGGCAAGTATATTCTTTTCAATAAGAGTCGCGCGTAGTTTTATTACTTGGTCTTGGTAACGCACATGCGCAGCTGAAACCGTGAAATGGCTTAGTATATTTACGTATAGTTTCAATTCCCGTTGTTGGCTGTATAATTTTGTTGTACAAGTTTTTGACTGTTTATTATTCCCCTCTTGCAATGTTGATTATTAGTTGGTCGAGGGGATAAGACGTTTGACTTGTAACATTAACTGAAATTTACGTATGGGTTCAATTCCTCTTCACGACGACTATACAAAGATGTATTAAACCAATCAAGCGCCTTCTAATTTTTCCTACCATCGTCTAACAAGCACCAATACTTACTTACTAAATTAACCAGACAAGTACTTCTAGAGCTGCGTTGCAGGAGCTAACAAAACAAAGGGTAGGCCTACTGGGTGTAGAGAAAAGGATTTCGTTCTTGAAAAAAACATGGATTCATACTAGATATACGTTGGATATTTATATATAGAAACGTAAACAATAAGAAAATCTGCTGAGAGTGAAAAGAAGTCGCCCAACCCGGGTCTTCTGCTTGGTATGCGGACACCTATACCACTCAGCCATTGGGTACTACGTGGCGAGTTCAAATTTGATTGCAAAGCAACTCTTCTCACACTCAACATGGTACGTCGTAACAGCAATAGTCATCCTGTACGCATGCAAACAGAGATCTATTTGATGCACTTCTCATTCAAAAAGATATATGGGATCCGATACCAATATTGTGAAAAATTTTAAATTTTATTTATGATAAAAAAAGTCAAGAATTACTTCAAAGTTTGGGTACTTATATGTAAAGAAACAAATTGGAACACAAGGAAATAGAAGGAATTCGTATAGAACTATACCCGAATAATAAATGAGACGAAGAGATTTACCACACATCTAATGGCAGCATTCTCAAAGAAATCTTCCCCACACACCTCGCTTCGGCTAGGCCATGCGGTAACCAAAAAAAATCCCCATATTTTACGTAATTACGTCTCCTTACAATCCTGACTTTTTTGATCATAAAACAGTAAACGTACTCACAATATTATAGATAATGTTTTTTATAGAAAATTAAGAAATGTTACTCATGAAAAAGCCTAGGCATATCATGGTTATTTGTCCGTTTAAAAGTACAATATTTATTTTAATAGGCCTATATTTTATTTATATATTCATAGATTTGTAGTTAAAAAACAATTGTTACGATAGCTGTTATCATGTTGCATTGTGCATACAAAACCTAATAATATTACATATTGGTAGTTTGTTTTATATCGCCTTAGGTAATTCTTCTGTCTTCATCCATATTCATAACTTCCTGGTAGAGAGTCCTCATAACCATTTTAGTATAATATTTAGTAAGGATGTCGTCATCAATCGGAATGGCCATGAATTATTGAATTCGGTGCTTCCATGCCTTTAGCGACACTTCTAAGTCGCTATGTTTCTAATGTAAGCTTTCAAATCCCTTTTTTCTAAGTAATGACATTAATTGAAAGTCTCTCATATGTTTTAAGTAACGACCGAGCTAAGATTTGGAAGTTAACTGTCAAAGAAAAAACCAAACCTTCTATTTTAGCTAAAATCAGAATAAAGATTTAAAAAACAAATGTTTTTGGTAGTGATGTGAATTTAAATTTAATAAATGTAATCTTTTGGGTGTAATCCTCTGATTACCTTGTTAACGGTAGACTATTTAAAGGCCCCATTCCTTCCAAAGTTTTAAGAAAAAAATATTCTAAATTTGAATATATTTTGTTAAAATTTGTAAATATAATACCGATCCACCATATTGTTGTCATTTTATTACATCCAAGTATATAAAAATGCAAAATAAGAACAGAATTTTATTTTTGTGTGGGTCCTACAAAAATAAAGCGGATGAATATTTATTAGCTTTGCTTCTGTGAAGAGTCTAAATCTAGTAACCAAGGGCGAGCTATGTGCGCGTGCGTGTCGGATGCAACGGACCTTACTATGGAGAGAATAGCCTGGGAGACATCCGAGCGGATACGACCTACAAGCTAGTACCTTAGCAACGGGGAGTTATCGAAAAAACAATCTTTTAGAGCTAGCCTAATCGAGTTCGATAATTATTAGTTTTTCCTATCCACGAATGAAACTAAACAAGAATGCCGGTAACTAATCATGTTTATAATTTTATGATAAACAGGTAAATTTTCATGTTTTTTTCTTAGATTTTGGAAAGATTTTTTAAAGTATTATATGCATAATATACAGGGGCGGCGGAACGTTTTTGAATTGACGAGGTTAAATTAAAAAAAAAAAACAAAACAAAAAAAACGTTATTGCCTCTAAATTTGTGCTTTCCTGGTCCCTGAAGGTGGTTTCCCAGCCCGCACTGTTGGTATTTAACATATTTACATGCTGTTTTTAATTGTAAATTGAAAATTTTGTAATTGCAGTGTCATTTCGGGGGGGGGGAGAACTATCCCCCTGAATCATCCCTGGGGACGCGTCCCCCATCCCCCTCTTTCGCCGCCCATGATAATATACATGTGTCGTAAACGTTTGATGCACAACATAGTACAGAAATCCTGTCAGGTATCTATAATGTTTTACCTCTTTCACCAATTTTGAAATAATAACTTGGCTATGGTTAACACCGGAAACGACGAAGTTTGAGTTTATTAAGAGCGTCCACTTACCGGGTCACTGTTTTGAACCGCGCGTCGTTTTTATGATTTGACCTTAATCTGCACATGCGCAGTTGAAACCGTAAAATGGCTTATTATGTTTACTCCGTGGAACAGAATCTTCTCCTTTTTTTCTTTTTCTTTTCTTCTTCTTCTTGTGGACAAACCTTACAATTGTTACGCATGAGTGATCACAATAAACATACACTGTACATTCCGTTCTACGGAGTATAGCTCGATTTTATCTTATTTTTTAGGGCGTAAACTTCGCTTCCGTTAATAACGATACCATAATATGACACGTCACAGGAATATCGCGTTTTATATCTTTTGACAAAATGAACATTGTTAGACAAGTTTGTAGACTATGACAAAACATGTTGGAAGAGCAAATAAGATAAACAACCTAGTTGTACAAACTTTGAATGTTGTAAAACTGACAAAATACAATACCAAGACAGAATTCAACCTCACGACCTATGATAGGGTAGAATGGTCCTGCTACAATGGGATAACCGACCGCGCCATCCAGCGATTCTTGTATTAGTGATATTGTACAGTAGAATCTCCCTTTTGTTTTGTCTAGAGTTTCAAATAAAACTGTATGAAAATTATTATCAACAAGATTAAATACAGCGACAACGTGGTGTCAAAACGATTCCACACCGAATTATAAAAGAATGGTACTGTAGGAGGTGACGATTGCTTCTGATTTTAAGGTCACCTGCCTAATGCATTTGCGACCATAATGACCAGAGGAATTATGATAATGAGGCGAAACTAAAGCTGTCTTTTCTCAAATTATAACAAAAGTTTATATAACTACCACCTAAAATTTAACGTCATCATTTTTTGTTTTGTTGTTGACTATTTGTTTGTGCGTGTGTGTGTTTGTATTTTTTTAGTTTTTGTTGAGAAATATTTGCATTTAGTAGTTGTCATGCCCTCCACAATATAAAATCGAAGTATTCCAATTGATTTTACTTTTAGCAAGGCAACTGAATTTTCTTGCTTCTAGGGCAGTTGACAAATTCTTCTCCGTACAATACTCGAATTGATTTTTTACAGAAAATATTATAATATTTATCTTCAAATACCCAATATTTATCTTCAATTACATTAATGGAAATTCTTGAGCAATATATAGATGAATAAAAGAAGAAGAAATAAATAAGTGATACATGGCTTGAATTATGTCATAAGACCTCCAACACAGTAAAATGATTAGTATGTGTATTACGCAAAACTTGTCTCATTTGCATAGTTCCTGGTGATGGTGGGAGAGCGAAGTTCCCAATAAATCTCAAACGCAAAAAAAAAATAATAATGATTATAAACTCCTTAAGCATATAGTTTATAAGGAAGCTGTCTCGAAGTTAATCGTATTGGATGCGATGAAACGCAGTGATGATACATGATTTCAGTGTGAGGGAAGGTATTTCCATTTGATATGAAAACGTTTCTCGATTTGTCGTTTGTCAGATGGGCCTCTTAGGCTTAATAATACTGGATAATCGCTGACACGTGTAAGCCCCCATGTATTGTTGCTCGTTAATGAAGACTGCTGTTCATTCCGTAATGTAGCCTAATTTGTATATTTGGTAATTTATACATCTGCTAATTACACCTAGGTAGGTAGTCCGGGTTTCGGGTTGCTAATCTGTTTATTCAGTATTCAGATAACTAATCGGGCTATAGTGTGTCATTGTATCTTTGTGGCGCTCACTATACAACCCCGAATTCCTGGGTTCGGAACTGGTTGCTCACCAGTTTCTTTTTTCATCGAACTATTGGGTTACCTAACAAACTTGGCTACCTCTAAGCCTGATAATGAGATGGTTTAGAGAGCATGACGTGGTTCTCATTCTGTAAATGGTGAGAATCTTGCTGTTTGATGTGACAGGAAATAAGATATTAAAAAAAACACTCCAAAGATCAACCCCATACACAAAACAATCATTATAGATACCCATGTTTTGAATAAAATCAACTGGTTAAAAATGTACATAATTAGGCCCAAGCGTTTACATGCACTTGTATTAGGCCTACTTCAATTAGGTTTTAACATAATATAATGCAGTTGCATTTTTTAAAATGAGAACACCCCTTTTTCAATATTCATGCTCAGCGCTTGAAGAACTTTATTCAAACGGAGCCGTTTAGCTAGGAGCTAGACAAGGAGCTAAATGTCAAAGGTTAAAATGTCAATGTAATTTACATATAGTAATTCTAAACAACGAATAATGATTAAATAATTCTGTCAGATTCTTTATAAGGTAACAGATATGTACAATGATCGACGGTGAAACGTTAATTTATATCAAGCAACACTTACTCGACGACGACTGCGACGGCGCATCGGTGTGCCACTAACGTATAGCCGACACCTTAAACGATTCTAGGGCAAAGCTAATCCCAGGCTTTTTATAATATTCACTCATTTACGATGGAATACAGTAACACTCTAGTTTGTCTGGATGATAGATGACAATAATACCATGAATTGTTAAGTTTGACATCAATGAAATCAAATACGGTCAATATGTATACGTATAAAAGTAAACGGATATGTTTTGTACTATTATACATAGTTTAGGTCCAGTAATCAGTATTGCAACGATACGTGCTACGTAATGTACAGTGCATCTGTTTAAATGCGCCCAATTGTCCGGTCAGTGACACTACGAAAAGGCATAATAAGCCATTTCACGGTTTCAACTGCGCATGTGCACATTAAGGTCAAGTCATAAAACGACGCGCGGCAATTATATTCCTTTCAATAAGAGCCGCGCGTCGTTTTATTACTTGACCTTGGTAACGCACATGCGCAGTTGAAACCGTGAAATGGCTTATCCGCTACACGCGCGTACAAAAGGCGCGTGAAGAGAGCGCAACGCGCGCCTGCAATGATTAAGACAATAGGAGCGCCTCACCAACGATCTATAATTTTTGCAGTTTAGACGGTTGGCCGGTTCTAATTACGTTTATGTTCTTAGTAATTATGCATTAGGTAGGTTTTTTAAGTAGGTAAATAAGATTGAATAATAATAAAACCTCAGGTGGAACCAGCGATTTATTTAATTAGTCGCATAGCAACATCAACTCACCATCAACATCAACGACTAAACCTTTTAAAACAACATTACAACTGCTCCTCCATCTTCCATCTGATGCCTTGCATAATGTAATTAATTCATCCCTAAGTCATAAGTTATAAATGTATGTATAACGTTTAAATGTGGGTAAACGTCGGAGCCTCTAATGTCAATTAAAACATCAAACCATCATGACATAAAATAACATGATTACGGTAAATCGTAAATCGCCACCAGTATTAGAAAACCTTAGAAAATGAATCTTGTCGCCAAACTTGACATGTGTAATACTTTATAAGGATGGCAGACAGAACCGATAAAGGGCTACCGAAAGATCTCATTTGCAAATCAATAAATCTTGAGGCAAATATACATTCATCTCTCTGTCAGATTCATATATTGCAGTTTGTATCAATATGAAGTATATCCAATATTGCAGCAGACTTGGAATTTCATGCCAGCAATCAGCAATTGCCGACCTTATTATCGACCTCAAATGATCACATGACAACGTTTCTGCCGATCAGAACTAGGAGGTCTAGATTCCTACTTTATTGTTTAATTGTATATGGTATCTTGCAGAGTTCAAGTTGAAAAACCAGAAATCTTGGAGAATTTCTCGGCCAGCGTTTTTGAAGTAAAATCATACAAACAATAAAGCTTTGAGTGTTACAAATATCATGGGTTTACTATTAAGTGTTGCTATATATGGTACAATTCTTGACACCGAAATTTTCAAAACACAATTTAGTTTAAATCAATGAAAAACACTATATTTTTTTGCATTTATATTGCTAATTTACTAAAAAATCCTTGAGATAATAGTGAAAACTTTAAATTCAAGGAGACAATTGGGTAATTACTTGAGCCCGGGAGACTAAGTGAAATTCCTAAAAACTCCATGCATAAGCCTTGATTTTGTATCATGGTATACAGCAGAAACTAGCTTTGGGAAATATACAAATGTGATATTATTATTATTACCGGACCCAAGGGTGTCCGCTTACGGGAGTTCAGCCACGGGTCCGAGAAATGTGTTCGCTTACGGAAGGACACGCATATGAGAGATGCTTTGCATTTAGGATATATCTTATATTGTCTTCGTCACTAGACGAGCTTTCTGATGGTTATGTAATGTAGTTCGATTTATATAGCGCCTTATACACTAGAGTCTCAAGGCGCTGTGGACCAGATGTTACACACATTCATATGACTTCCAACGCCCCTAAGGGCTGTCCACGGCAGGGGATGTATGAACCAATACACCGCGGTAACCCCTACTCATCTCGAAAGGTGCATTGGGTTCTTTATAGTGTACACCAGCCGTATGTGTACACTGGGCTTAAGGTTTATAGTATCAGATAATTTAAATGCTCATTCCTGGCAAAATCCACCTAAAAATCAAATTTTCGTGAACACTTATTTACCTGTATATCATTTCTAAAATATTAAAAATGGTTAGTTACCTGCATTCTTTTTTTTAAATTTTTATTCTTGGATAGGAAAAGACCAATAACTATCGAAATATAGGTCTCGAAGATTTTTTTCGATAATTCCCTGTTGCTAAGGTACTAGCGCGGGTGTCGTTCAGCTCTCTACAGTGAGCACCGTTTTTGCACACAACACGCATCTAGCTCGCCCTGGTTACTATCTAGACTCTTCACAGAAACATGATCCACCCAAAAAATAAAATTCTGCTTTTATTTTGCATTTTTATACACTTGGAAGTAATAAAATGTTATGGTAGATCAGTATTGTATTTATAAATTTGAACATGTGGCAGAGCCGAACCAAATGAGGCATAAGTCGCAAATGGTAGTTTTCCACAATAGGCAGAAATTAAAAAATGGTCAGTTATATTTTCAAATTTTATTTTATTTAAAAAATATACAGTTTATACATTCAACTTCCATATTACCTCAACACTTCTCAGATATATGATCAAAAAATGTTTAAAAAATACAATTTAAAATGACCTTGCTTAGCGACTGTATACTGATAAACAATTTTCAAATGCAGTTTCCTTAAAACTTACATTTTAATTGTTCGAAATTTGATTGTTCATAACATTGCAAGGAAACATCGTATGAAACTGATTTTTTTGCATGTTAATGATAATAATGTGTAGTTTTATAATCCACAAAAAACTCTAATTTTAAATTTTCCGACTTATATCTCATTTCGTTTGGCTATGCCACATATATTCAAGTTTAGAATGTTTTATTTTTTAAGGAGTTTGGAAGGAATGTAAGCCGTAGCCAGAAATTTAAAGGGGGTTCTTTTTGAAGAAAAGGGGCACTTTTTAGTGCAAATGGGGTTCATTTGAAAGAAAAGGGGCACTTTTTAGAGAGTTTAAAAAAAATTTGCATTGTAAGTATAGGCAAAAGTAAGTAAAAAGGGCACTTTAGCTAAAAGGGGGTTCTTTCGCACCCTACGAACCCACTGCCTACAGGCTTGGAATGGGCCTTTAATCTTGGTACTCAACTCCATGACCGTATGCATTTCCACACCACTCAACTCTTAGTTTCGTTACTTATGGATTAAATTTAGCGTTAAAAATAGTATAAGCTCTCTTCCATGTTGACATCTTCATTAGATTAGATAGATGGATATCGTGATGTTCCTTCTAGTTTGTTTAGTTTGCATCTAGCAAACAACTGATCTTAACTAAATTAAAATATAATGTTTCTCTATTTCAACTTTATTATCAGTGCATTTGTTTGATCATATCCCATTTCGATGATGACCTGACAATTGAAACTAAACTAACAACAACATAATTTAATTTCAAGATAGAAATAAGCTAATACCACTATTTTTTATAGAATGGAATTCAAGTATCTTAATACGCACTTTAAAATAATACAGTATTTATATATTTTCTATTCTGTTTCTCTCTATTCTGTTTCTCTCATAGAATAGTTTATTGTATAACAAAAGATCCACGACCTTTGTTTTTCTTACGTACGTCATAATACAAAAATAAAAGGCAGAGACAGATTGCAAATTGTATTATTTTAATAGAAAAACCGATTGGTCTGGATCTTACATAGAGGGCGTCGATAGCGCCAATTAGTGAATTGTATAACACATTGTAAAATGTATGGGACGCCGTCCTGGAAGAAGACAAGGGAGTGGAGGGGTGGATGGAAGTAAATCGCAAATTAATTAATTTAAACTGTAGATGGAGGCGATTATGAATAAAATAGAGTACCTAGAGTGAGATGTTTCGATTATAAAGTCATGGCAATAGAATTAAGCAGAGATCATGGGATTGCCTCCTAAGCAAATATGCGATTGCCTGAACTCAATCGTTGTCTGTTTGCTCACATTTACCAAAATACATAAATGAAAGACAGAAACCGATTCTAAATTGTGGTTATTTGCAATATAATTGAAAATACCTACCATATTAACGGTACAATTGCGATTTTGTAAGTCAGGCAAGTTCATAGCATGCACCAGATGCGTATATCTGCTAAAACCTGTACAAACTAATGGTCGACAACAATTCAAAAGCACCTTGATGTTTCTTAAACAAAACTAAATCTTAGGATCTGATACTCCTTTCCAAAGTTCAACGTGATAGGAAAATTACTATTGAAAATGTTCTTGTGAAATTCTACGTGTGTTCAAAATAAATAACAGCTCAATCGTGTTAACACAGGAAGGGTTAACTGAAATAGTTACAGAGAGACACAGTTTAATCATGTATACTCTCCGTAATCAGTGATTTAAAAATCGATGATTATGGAGAGCATACATCTGTTTTATTTTCTCTTCTTTGCACATAAGTTTTTTTTAATTTTCAATAATTATAATTACCAAAAACTACTGTTGTGATAATTCCTGTACACATTTATTTAACTATATACAATGTAATGCGCCATTATTTATTTTCATTACTGCATATTATATATGTATACATATATTTACTACGGTGATTTTGATTTTGAAGTAAACTCGCTGATGAAACGAAATTGACACATTGAAAAATAAAGATAATGTATGGAAACAAGAACCTATAACCTGCTACAATAATATAATGTTTCAGAACAGGCATATGCCCTGGGGGTAAAGTTTAATAAGATGATAAATCCTATTTGATTTGTTCGTAATGAAAACAACTGGTGGCATATGAAAGAGAACGGCGAGCAGCTACAGCAAAACCCTGACTTGCTCCCTGGGACTATATACCTACTCGAATTTCGAAAAGGCAGAAATCGAACTTATAGTTCATAACAGAACAGAGACCGTTACCATTCAATATTCAGCCAAGAATAATGATTTAACTAATGTATACTATTACATACCTATCTATTTTTTACACTTTTATTTATTGAAACATTATCCAACAGCTGTAAAATTCGCCAATAATAACAAAAATTAATACATACTCATAAATAAAATCAAATTTAAGATACACTTAAATAACTATAACAGTACTCACATTCTTGACAATGTTCAAATAAAGAAAGAAACGTAAAATCAACCATAGCTTCTAAATTGTCATTTTTCGGAGTTTCATTACTCATATTCTATTTAAGATTAATCAGTGGATCTTATAGTACTCGCATGGTAGAAGTAATAACAACGACGAAAGGAATAAAAAAAAAACAAGTAGTCGCAAAATTGAAAAGTGAAATTAATTCTGAAAAGATAGTACATTAATTGTAAGCTTTATAATGAGGGGCCAATTATTAATTCGAACATTTTTAACCAAAGTTGGAACAAAATAGACAACACCTTCCTTTGTTCTGTTTTTTATATTACAGTATGCTTATTTCTCAATAACTTCCTGTGCGACATGGTGTTTTCCATGCATTGCCCCATTTATTTGTTAATTTATTTATGCATTTATTTATATTTTAAAAAGAAACAAATCAAGATTTTCTCTCTTTAGGTAACATTAACTTAGGATTTTATTTAGTTTATTTTTGATACGTTACAACATGATAGTCATAACAGATTGAACTAAAACTAACAGAACAAACTCAATTTTTTCAGTAAGCACCTTTTATAATTTCAATAACCTGACATTTTTTATTTTGTACATAGACATTCTGTAGTAACTTTAAGTATTCATTACAATTTTCGAAATAACTTCATGTATATCTTACATTTTTTTGGATAATTTTATATATTTCGACCGACCTTGCTTTTTAGATTCTGCGTGGTCGCTCGAACTTACGGTCAACAAGATGTTCTACGCCTTATAACTCCACAATCCAGGGTACTGGAAAAGAGAAGATTCTTCTTTCTGTTTGAAGGTTTAGGGTAACCTGTATCACTGCAATAATAAGGCCTAAACAGATTCCGAAGCACAACATTTTTAAACATTTGGGCCAGTCGGTCGCAACATCTTTTTAAGTAGGCACATCTTACTCTATTTACAATAACACAACCTTTTTTTATTTTCTGTTTCAATTTTGGGGTCGCTTGAAGGAGTTATAACATATTATGATGTTATGTAATTCTTACAATTTTCTGGATTATTTTATGTATATAGCCACAAAATGGAAATGTGAAAACTAAAAAAAAAGGCCGACCATGATTGTGGAATTTTGGATCAGTCGGGCTTTGGCATAATAAAGATTTTCTTGATACCTTATCTGATAGTAGGCTACTTTTATAATGTTCATTATAAGGCCTATGGATGTCATCTATGGATTTTAGCAGGCATTTGTTACTGTAGTGTGTACTCCTTACATTTTTGGGGATAATTTTAGTAAATCAAATCGGAAAAATATAAACTTTTAAAATAGACAGACCATGATTTTAGAAATTATGGGTCGTTCGGAAATTGGCAACATACAGAGGGTTTTAAGGCCTTATAATTCCATGAACCGTAGTACTAAAAAAGGAATAGGATTCTTTCTGCTTGAGGTATTACAGTAGCCTGTATCACTGCTAATAATCTGATAGTACACTCATATATTTATAATGTATATATGACTGTGATCTATGATTCTGTTAGTAAGTGTGTCACATTTGATTTCTTTATCATCAATCACGTGACTATACTGTCATGTAGAATGATATAAAGCAGAACTCCTTAATTATATGATAACACCTTCGTGACTCGAGCATAAGAAAAGTTGTAGATACATGTTCAATACCACGTTTTACACAACTTTAATCTTGGGTCAGATACAAACGGATTTACATTATGGTAATTAAGTCAGCATCTACACAATTTAGCATTTTGAATGTTAAATCACAGCGCCAACGACAGTTCTTGGAATGTGAAGGCGCTGTTGAGAAATTTCAGTTTTACTGTAGAGTTCACTTGAATAATACAGTATATTACATAGTACTATTTTACTGCATAAAATCATTGTTCTACAGTTTTAATCATTATTTACTTAACACACAGAGAAGGATCAATTAAAAAAAGTCACCAGGGAATGATTTTATATTGGTCACGCAAAACATTTATTAGTCAGGCCTATATAACTGATTGAAATTCATGAACCAACAACATCGTTTTTGGATTAACGACTGACTGATCGAATGTTGTTAATAAGCAGAGCATATATATGTGGGTTTTTTTTTTTGAATATAGAAATCTTGCACAAAGTTGATTCTAGTATGTAAATAAACTTACGTTTAAACGTTGCGGTACAGTGGGTACGTACGTCTTGAGACGAATTGAGATGAATAGCCTAGTAATTACTAGACCGGATTAAACAAAATGTTGAAACATTATTAATAGAATTTTGCTGCTTTGACAAATTCAGTGCACCCATATGATTTAACTATATAAAATTATCTGCCAATAACAAGTCGTATGTTACCATAGGACATACAACATAAATATATTAAAATCAATCAATACATTAATAGCATTGATATGCTAATTCATCAAAAGACGGCTAATACCTGGATACAGATCTCTACCTCAAGCGTCCTTGGCACCAATGGTCCTTTAAGGTTGGCTATTGGAGAAACGGCGAGACAAATCTAATCGATGGTTGTCTAAACCCAAGATTTGAAACAAAACAATAAAATTAAATTTGCCTTTAATGCTACCAAGGTTTTCACAACATCGCAAATGAAAATTTTAGTTATGAAAATGTTATAGAAATGAAAATATTCTTTCTGAATTAATTTAATGGTCTTTTTTTCTTTAAAACAAAATTAAATCATACAAATACGTTTTGCTTAACCTCCAAAATGTCAAACTTTCCATAAACTGCAAATAAACAATTATCTCTAGTTTTCGTATGATAGCCTTTTATTAACAATTAAAACAGAAAAATAATGTACATACATGTAGTATATTTATAGATTTTAGTTCTTCTGGGTTTTTTGCTCTTTGGGCCGGCATCCTCTGTGTGATTGTGGTGGCTGTGGTTCTTATGATTGTTGTGATTACCGTAGTTGTGATCTTAGTGTTGTGGTGGTTGCTATGGACATTTTGTTTGTTGTTGATGTTGTTGTAGTGGGTGGTTTAATTGTGGTGGTTGTGGTGAATGTTATGGTGATGATTGCGGTGTTATGGTTGTTATCGTTGTGGTAGTTAGGCAAAGTTAAGTCAACTATTAACAGCGGCAGGAGAACTACAATAATCAACAACAACAACAACAACAACAAAAACTACAACAACACAGCCACAACACCACGACCACAGCCATCACCACCATCGCCATCATCACTGGCCGACACAGTTAGTATTAGTATCCAACATTGATCTATAATTGAATTTTATAATTCGTTCACTGTAACTGGATTCACATCCGGAGCAAGCAATGGAATGGTGTCATCAAGAGATAATACTTGTGAACATTCAAGTAAGGCGACATTAAGGAAGAATAATTGGTTCTAACTAGTTTTCACGACTAACAACTAAATTCACTTAATAACGATTGAAGTTATACACCCTGTTATGTCATACTAGTGATTATCAAGCATGTTCAATTGTAATTCAAATATCTTGCCATAACTTGTGATAGAACGCAATTATGAAGGGATTAGGTAACTGATCCGGATGCCTGATCTGGTCATAGTTCTTTGTGAGCCCAACTTGTGATAGAATACAGTTATGAAGGGATTAGGTAACTGATCCGGATGCCTGATCTGGTCATAGTTCTTTGTGAACCCAACTTGTGATAGAACGCAATTATGAAGGAATTTGGTAACTGATCCGGATGCCTGATCTGGTCATTGTTCTTTGTGAACCCAACTTGTGATAGAACGCAATTATGAAGGGATTAGGTAACTGATCCGGATGCCTGATCTGGTCATAGTTCTTTGTGAACCCAACTTGTGATTAATGTAGTGTCAATGTCTCGTAAGTGTGACAAAGCTTAAATAATACGACTCGCAATAATAAAATATTATCGCTATTATAGCAGAGACGTAGGTAATTAAGTACATTGGATTCCAATTATAGAATGGCCGATTTCAGATGTTAATCGAGCATGAAAACGGCTATCATACTCCACATAATATACGCAACTTGAGAACTGATTTGTTATTATTCTCATTCAAATTTATAAAGATATATAGGTCTAACCCACAAAATAACATGACGTTGTTCAAATTTAACATAAAAACAGTGCAATTCAAAATCGCTTTCCTACAATGTTGTACCATGGGTACACATTTAAAAAAGTAAACTATGACAATAAAGTTTCAGTCATTTTGTGTAAAATGAGATGTGTACAATAAATCTTTAAAGTGTAAAAATAACACAGTGTATTAAAGGATTCAGCCTCAGTTTTACACTTTGGTACATTTTCGGCATTCCACGACGAGTATTTGAAATGAATATTGATAGAGCTCATAGTCGAAAAATAGAAAGAAATATAAGCATCTTGTAGATGACATTTACAGAAAATAGAGACGTTGTAAACTAATTTGTTTAGAAGTTGGAAGTAGAGGGCTAATAACTCTAGTTTATACGTTATTGTCCTGCACAGTTCTGCTTGAACTGGAGTTTTATGTAACATTTTTAATTAGTTTTGTTGAATAAAAAAATGATGGATATAAGACTATTGTAAATTACAATGCATGTTTCATTTTTTTTAAATGATAGTTTACATTTATTATTTAAATTTATTATTTATTTAAATTTACCGTTATATTTGCACGACTAGATTATTACTCACGATTATTATTATTAATTACAGTTTTTTTAGGAAATTAGGACATGAAACCTATATAGGTCCATACACAGGGTATCTTAATCTATGGTATACGTCTCTGATTACGTCTACCATGGTATAAAAAACCTCTAAGAGAACGCCTGTAACGTCGTATTTTGTAATAATTGTCGTATTTTGTAATACCTGTCGTATTTTGTAATAAACTTGTCGTATTTT
>JAOTQE010117995.1:0-12772 GCA_025631205.1 Nesometra sesokonis
CTATTCTTTTACACACAAAATAGCAAAGTGGGTAATTTTTTATTATCAAATAAAAATCGCTACTTTACACTATATAAAAATATAAAAAATGAACAATTTTAGTTTGAAACACAAGAATAGTACTTTCCTATATATTTTTAGAATGACCGTTAATTTTTCACAATTTATTTAAAATACCCCTATTTTATACAATTTGTATGTAAAAGAATAGGGATTCTATCTTGTAATTTGAACTATACTCCCACTTAGCAATTTTCGTCTATTTCACCAATAATTAGCATAGGTAAAATGAATTGTACAAATTTAGAAACAGGCTGAATATACTTTTTATGATAAACTAAAACATGTAAGGAAGACAAATTTTTGGGTGAACCAGCCCTTTAAAAGTTTTTTCTGTTTGACAATTCTATGGTATTGTTCAATTCCTATGGGTTGGTTTTCTCTATGGTTATTATGTGAGCATGATAATGGAACAGAAGGTCACGACATCAACTTTTAATATTAATCTAATGCTCGCACACGTTAATCAATTGTTGATATTGGTCCACATACGCATCATCGATTCACATCACCTCGATGTTGATTTGTCTGCTTATGTTGATATCGCCCTAAAACCATGTTAACCTATCGATATACTAGCCTACAAGGTGGTTATCGTTAGTGACAAAACGACGAGGCACAGAGTGTACATGCGCGTGTACAGAAATGTGCGTTAGAAGACGCAAAACGCGCGCGTACAATGATTAACAAATAGGAGCGTGTTCTTCACGCGCGCCTATCTGTACGCGCGCGTACATTTTTTGTATCTTGGTGGTGTTACTGATATCCCCACAGCCACGCAAACCTATCGATATTTAGAATTATAGTCTTGAACAAGTCAAATTACTTACCAAGTCGAAGCATGATTAATTTTATTTGTATTGATTAAGCTATTTTAAAGCCTTATACACGTTTAATTTTGCAGCAGATACCTTTTAAACCTGGGTATAGCACGTGTACTAGGGGAGAATCCAGTTTGTAAGTTGGGAGAGGGGATATGTCAATCAGATGCGATTTTGGCAAACAAAAATTTAAAATTTATTTATACTAATTTTCCATTAATTGGGTCTTGTTTTGGGCCTCTATTATCTCGTATCTCGTAGCGCCCGTTTCCCATAATTGTTTGGTTAAATTAGGGGTAGGGGACTTAAATCTCAGGTCCCGGGGAACTGGCTAAATAACGGGGAGGAAAACTTTCATCTCATCTCACATTGTTAAAAGAAGGACGTGACAAAATTCGACGTTGAGCTATAGTACCGGTCGTCTAGTATTTGGTTAGGAAATAAATCAAACATGATACTAGGCTATACACACAATCTACAATACCTACTATGCCAAATTCTTGTTACACAGTTAGCATATAGTGACTCTTAATGACACCATGGTTACTGCCACAGTAGGCGTATCCAAACCGTTTAAGAGCCTTGATAAATAATAATCGTTTGTTTGAACAATATCTATTATTACACCAAGCTCCATACGTGCAATATGTCAACTTTCGTTCTATTTATGTTACAGAGCATCAACAAATAAATTGGGTACATTAATGTATAACATTTACGAGCAGCTTACTGCCATTTCAGATGCGTCCAAGAATCCTTATATTTTACTCTGTCGGTCACTGCGTCGGTCTCTGGTCTGTCTTTCCGTTACAGGCTGTGGCAAGAGGCCTGCTACTGAATGCCATCTCTGCAATGGTTAGTGCCCTTAATTCTACGTTTAACTTTTGGACGAACCAATAGATTTTACTGACCTGACTGACAGTTTCGGGCACCTTTTCATTGTCCGGTGTCCTTCTTCAGAGTGACGACTCTGTTGTTAAGCTTAGCATTATCGTATCTTCAAACCAGATGAACATTTTCAGTTAGTGCCCTTAATTTGACCATTGCAGAGATAGCGTCCAATACCAGAACTAGCCACTAGGCTTATTATGATATTTTTACAAGTTAAAATAGTCGAATTGCTTTGGAATTTAGCAGTCAGTTTCTTAGTAATGTCTTTCGGTCTTTCTGATTAGTCGGTCAGTCAGTTAATCTTTGGTCCCTGTCGTTGGATTTCATGTTTAATACTGTAGGCATATGCCCTTTTTTCAAGATCTGATTGTTCCATTGGTTTTAAATTTAGCAAACAGTTTCCCAGTAAAATCAATCAGTCTGTCATTCTATCTATAGGTCTGTTAGTCCCTTAATTAAACAAAGCATCTCATTAGAATTTCTAGTTAATATGACATTTTATAGCTATAGACTATCATATTATGGCACAATGACACCACAATAAGTATGGAGTAACAATATAGCACTTAGAATGAGAAACAGTTCTTAGGTTTAACTCAATATGTTGGCCTAAGACTTGCTGAAAGAAACTATTCATTCCATTATTTATTGATTCAATCCTTCATTGATTGATTCATTTATTCCTTCATTGATTAATTAATTACTTCATTCATTCCTTTATTGATTATTTCGTTTTTTCGTTAATTGATAAATTCATTCTTTCATTGATTACGGGATTCATTCCTTTATTTATGGTTCATTCCCTTCATTGATTGCTAAATGCATTCCGTCATTGATTAATCGATTCATTTTTTCATTAATTGACTAATCCCTTCACTGATTAATTCATTTCGTCATTGATTCATTCATTTATTTCTTCATTCCTTTATTGATTCATTAATTTCTTCTTTGAATTATTTATTCCTTTAATGATTGACTGATTCATTTCGGCATTGATTCATTCATTTATTCATTGGTTTATTCATTGAACTATTTATTAATTCATTCGTACATTCATTAAGTCATCATTTATTTCAAAATGTTATATCCATATCGGTACACAAGTTGTCTGTTGTTCCTCCACGAATCTCATAACACTTATTGGCGTCATTTAATGAACATTACAACACTCACAATTGTGATATACAGGTATTATGTACATTGATCGAAACGACTTGAAGATTAAGAGATCTTTTCAATGTTTGCGTGGTGTACCAGATTTATTTTTATTGTTAGAGTGCCATACAATCCTTCAAACAACATTAGTCCAACTATAAGTATAATTATGTAATCAGTTTTCATCTCTGCATAATATTTGGAAGTCATCCGACCTAGACTTACGCTGAAAAAAAACAACTAGAAAAATCATATTATGTTCTGTGAAAATACATTGACATGACCGAGTGACAAATGTATGGAAGGGTTAGAAAATTGAAGAAGAAGTATATGGAGATGGTTTACTGATCAAAAAAGGAAGGACTGAGGGCAAAGTGCCGGGAAAGTGTAAAGTTACGAAGGCGAAAAACAGCATGGATAAATGGAATCAGAGAGTTGCATAAACATAACGATGAGACGTCTACGACTCTGTTAGGGCTACGGCTTTTATCATCAATTAAATAATCAAAATAATACTCAACTAATACATAACCCCATTGTAAGTGTAAAATAATTCCTGAAGAAAACTGAAATGCAATTTCCGTTCACAATGTGATCATAAGGCTAGAAATGTCAGGTGCTCTAAAAAGGAATTCTGGATGTGAATGACCACAAACTGTTTGTTCAGAAGAAAACCTTCAGTATGTGAAAGTAGCACTTTGTTCACAGAAAGAAATTCGGCACACACAGATCAGAGAGTCAGATTATAAGAAACATTGGAGTATTTGGTACTTCAGGCAGAACTATGACAAAAGAACTGGGATTAAAAACCGTACCAGGGAATGGAGTTCAGGAAGGATTGAAACGGTTCGAAGAAAAATGAAAAATGCGCCATAGAACCTTTGATGATAAGTGTTTCTACAAAGTAGGCAAAGAATATTACCAAAGATCTTATAATAACATTATAAGATCTTTGATATTACTTCACGTATGAAAAAGGCATTCCATTTGAGATCATAGAAAACTGAGATACAGTGCTCAGTGGAAACAGGTTTGGCGCTAGTCCCAAAATATTTAGTTTTCTGTGGAGAGAGAATTGTTTACATATACTGATTACAGGATATGCTTAATGTCAGGCTTAATTAGTGTAGCATTGAATAGGCTACACAATAGCAATATAATTACATTTCTGTATGTTTAACTCAGTATATACTGCACCATTTTTGTTCATTCAAAAAGTATAATGGCTAGCTTTTGTACAAAAACACATTAATAGGTAAAACCTAAGAAAATGATTCTTATTTACACCAAAAAGTAATGCAGCCAATGTAGTTTCTATCAAAGCATATTATAAATCATTAAATAATCAAAAATAAAATTGGCCTAATCCTTTTTTTCCACTCAGAACTGTAGCTTAGTTTGCTATGTTGCGCACAATAAACAAAAATGGTTATCGTAACATGCTTGTTTGACTCTTTATTTTGACTTTGATCTGTGTGCAAATTTTTAGGAGTTGACCTAAGAGGGATTTAGTGATATCGAGTGTCAAATTTCGAACCCGGTTACCCAACAGGCATTTTAATATATACATTACGGTGCTTGTTCATTGTTCGTCCCTTTGTTTAAACAGTTTCTAGGGATACTGACGAGAATGTAAGCTAATTAAAAAGCTTCCATCCATTTAATAGTGAGTTTTACATATCTATTTTGCTATGTCAATACTGCTTATAAAACTAGTAAAATCGGTAAGGAGGACATTAGTCATAGTTTACCTTGCTCCATATTTATGATTTGTCCAGTTTATTTTTCACGTTCATGTGTTAAATAATTACACAAGAAAAACCATTTTCAACTAGTCCAATTTGAAGATATCACTAGAACATTAGGTGTACATCCCCAATAGAAGGTTTTGTCAAGTCTTATCATAATGGATACCGTAATTTGATTGTTTTCCGCTTGATCACTTATAGCCTGAATGTAGTAGAATATTTGTGGGAAAAAGAAAAAGTAAAGGAAAATTTATTTTTGGTTTTTCTGATTCAGTATACTATATAGTGCTCTAGAAAAAATCCCCATGTCTGAGGTTTGGGCAAAATTGTTTAGAGCAATTTAAAATTTTGGCTATTTTTACCATAAAAAGCTCTATATTGGCGCTCTAAAATGGGGGTAGGGCAAAGAAATCTTAATTTATATAGATTTTCTAATTGTTTACATTTCTATATATAAATATACAAGGTATATCTATTTGGCGGTTTAAAACCATTTCTGATTAAAATTAATTATAAAAAGTATCTCGTTTGAGATCCCGCCTGGCTGATTTATCTACAAATTGATCTCTGTTTACATGAGTACAAAGAGGACTAGTGTTGTCACGTGGTACGGTGTTGATTGTGAGAAGAGTTGCATTCTAATCGAACTGGAACTCGCCACGTAGTCCCAATGGCTAAGTGGTATAGGCGTTTGCATATCAAGCAGAAGGTCCCGGGTTCGAGTCCCATATATGTATATATGTATATATATACCATGCTTTATTAAAAGCAATCATGCTTTATACTCAACATCTACTGACATTGTAAGTAGACAAATAATTAACATAAAAGTCATTTGATAAAGTACATTTTTTTAGCAAGCTAACGTAGTTCTTGTAGAAGATTCCAAGAATGAGGTCAAGGAAACTTATAGTTGATCTCATTATCAAAGGAAAATATTATAAATACCAGCCAAACTATTACAACTCGTTGTTATCACGAAATGCCATAATAAAACCGTTAATACAACAGACCTTTTACCTTTCTTCTACTTAAATCTGTAATTCCTGGTTTAATTGCCTTTCTTTGTAGTATTCCGGATACGACAGCATGCCTTTTACTATTTTAACTTGCATCTCAAGGAATATAAACTATTATTTAACAATATTTCGCAAAACTTATTTGGAAAGATTGCTCTTTCTAATTCTTCACTATATTCTTCTAATTTTAAATTATTCCTCTTGAAAAAGGCAACAGTATTTTCTTGTTAAATTTGTTTGTAAAGTTGTCCACTCCTACGATCACCCTCATTTTTTCTCCTATTAGAACCACGGCTATGTCCCTTCGATGACCAAAAATTATTTCATCTCTGTTTTCATAGGCCTACTAAGACTTCTCCTTTTCTCCTTTCTACACTTCCTCGCTCCGTTTTACTCCATATAATTTAATTATTAACCCTCTCTCTCTCCCGTCCCCTTCTGATATAAAACTTGTAAGCATGATGTAATGTTCATTCCATTTTGCATAATATTGTTGTATGTATACATTGTTATATTTTTTTATGTAGAATTTCCCTATTCGGCATCTATAGAGAATAAAAATTGAAAATTGAAATTGAATTTACAGTAATTTGTATACAAAACGGTGAATTAGAGCAGGTGCGGCGGAACCTGTGTGGTACGACTGCCTCCGTACCAATATTTTGTTATAAAATATAATCATTGGTCTGTCCAGTACGACTGAACAAATGTAACACGAAGGATGGGCGGATTTAAATGAACATATTTCATTCTTGAATGCACATCATTTGAACATATAGAAGGGTCGGTATGATGTCTCAAATGTGTTAAATTGTGACACCTTGAAAACAATCTTTATGACATCTGGAGGTGTAAATTCTACAGATTTTCTAAACTAGTGACGGTTAATGTATAACTTCCTGGCCTACCCATTCAGTAGTCGCTCGCCTCCCCTGCCGACGGCAATTTAGTATCAACCTTATTATTTTAAAATAGTCATACTGTTCACCATCACCAACATAATCATCAATGTCGTCGTCGTAGTCGTCGCCACTCCCGCCGCTGCGTACGCCACTACCATTCCAATCCTCTGAAGACCGACCAATGAACATCGTGTAATTCTGATTTTATTTTGTCATTTTGACTACTCCCAAACCGTGCCCCATAATCGTGAAGATCCACAGTTTTGAGTTTCCCACAATCCTGCTTCACAGAATGCCATAACATATACTATAAGACTTTAGTTACTTCAGGGGAGTCGGCGGCTGCTGTTGACGCCGGCATCGTTGCTACCTTTGCTGTCAATGTTGCTGCTGCAGTTGAGGTGAATTTGTAGAAAAAAAGTTTCTTACCTTAAAATACTATCACTCCGATTGACTTCAAACTTCCAAATTTCAAACTGAAGATGGAGCTTATTTATTTCGGGAATTCTATTATTATTTTCATCATCGTCAGGGTCTCGTCATCATATTATACTGTATTAAAGAATATGTATACTATTTAATGTTTAAGGTTTCTAGTGAAGTGAGAAACGAATAATAACAATGCCATCTGAGCCAAGTGATGATGAGAAAAAGAAGAAGATGGCCGAGCTTCTCAACCGGATGCAAGACGCCCACGATGAAGAAGGATTTGCCAAATTAGAAAATACGTAAGGATAAATTGTTGTAAAAACTAAACAGCTAATTAAAAATAATAGTCATGACACAGCAAAACCACCAACTTGTAGGAAAATTTAAAATTTAGTTATTATTAAAATCATATTACAATTTTTGCAAGCTTTAAAATGAAGGGGTAATTTATCAAAATTGGACTTCTATAACTGAAGTTATTGGATAAGATATACACAAATGTCCTTTATATTTGTTTATATTTCCTGTTGTTTATTTGCTTATTTCTCAATCATTTCCTGTGCGACAACGTGGTGGTTTCGCTATGACTAGCCTAATATAGATCTAAATATTAGGCCTACTGTACAAAAAAAAAAAGATTGGTAAAATATACTCGATTTACTTATTATAAGACGCATACCCGGCTCATAATATAAATAAATTGCACGAAATGACACTTTGTCTAACAACGATGAAGCGTGAAGATGATGGAGATTATGATGATGATGTTGATTACGATGGTGATGATGATAATAATTGGGACGATTACGATAACGATTATAATTTAGATGATGATGCTGCTGCTGCTGCTGATGATGAACACTTGATGATGATGACTATCATAATGATGACGACGATGATGTTTGATATGATGAGGCCGATGACGACGGCGATGATAACGGCGATGAAGATGACGATGATGATGAAGATGATGATGACAACGACGGCGGCGGCGAAGGCGGCGGCGACGACGACGATCGTAAGGTGGTGTTTGATATATTGTGGTGGTGGTGGTTGATATGCCAATGACAACGATGTCGAGGACGACGACGGCGATGATGGTGATGATGAAAATTGACAATAAGGCATAACATGACGATTGTTGATGGTTATGTGAATGATTTTTGACAACGATGAAATGGTCTTGATGATGACAACGTTTGAAGACGGCGGCGACGGCAGCAGGGACGACAGCAACATCGACGACGACAAAACAACCATGATTAGGATAAATAAAACGCATTCGATAGGTAGCTAAATGTCATTTAGAAAATTATATTCAAATCGATTGGATAGTGGCAGATGAAAAGATACCAGGAAGTGATGAAAGAAATGCCAAATACGGTATAGTTATATGGATGTATGCTTTTTATTTTTTAATTCGATACCATTAGCGCTCGTTGAATCCACATTAATTATTAATGTTTGGCTAACCTTTATACTTTGTGCAATGTTGATTTAATTTTGTGTTTCAGACGAATGCGATATTTAGTTAGATAAGAATGGAGTACCTACAAATAATATTAATTTCAACATTGCGTTTCAGACGAATGCGATATTTAATTGGGTATGAGTGGGATCTAGACGAAGCTGAGGTTCGGTTACGTGATACAGTACAGTGGCGTAATGAACGACGCCCCCTTGAGGCTGACTGTAAATACTGCGAGGATCAAGCAGGATTTCACGCTTGGGTAGAGTTATACTAATTATTAATTATATCGTATTGTTGAAATTATATTGTATTATTTTATATTTTTTATCCAAACTGTTGCGTTTTCTAATTTTCAAAT
This sequence comes from Nesometra sesokonis, assembly GCA_025631205.1. Lineage (NCBI taxonomy): Eukaryota > Metazoa > Echinodermata > Crinoidea > Comatulida > Antedonidae > Nesometra > Nesometra sesokonis. The sequence continues at coordinate 8,855 of JAOTQE010117995.1, forward strand.
TATTGGTTTTGGGTAATTTTCATAAACTAGTGCTGGCATACGAGGTTGTTTCGGTAAACATAAAATTTTACTTAGAAATGTTATAAAAGGGACGGACGCCTACATGTCAAGTATTTAGTTGAATTGGATAGGCACATATTCGCCTCAACCTTGGTTCCAGCAATTCCATCGAATTATAATTAACGACTACATGTGTAGATGGGTTATATGATGTATATTACAACAGTCGTCGGCCTACTTACTGTCAATAATCAACAACAATATTTGTAATAAAATATAGATTAATTTTGTCGTCTGGGCAACTGCACGCAGAGTAAAAGATTATGAATATAATGACTTGACGTATTTGTATTTTAATACTCTCACAAGATCAAATAATACCATTATTAGCATCCTCTTCAGTTGCTCCACGAATGAGTTAAACTATTATGTACGTGTATAGAGATACGCGTAAAAAGACGCAACACGCGCGCGTAAAATGCTTAACAAATAAGAGCGTTCAAAATGTGTGTCTTCACACGCTTAGCGCGCGTAAGATTTTGTATATGACGATCTATCCATACCGTCTTTTTTGGTGTGTCGATAACACACAATTTGCTACTAAAACCGCTGCGAACGACAACAATAGTAACATACAGAAGCAAAATGCCACACAAAACAGTACAAACACTATAAGCTGAATGAACGCTAAGGAAGATTAAAACGAACTCTAATTTCCATTGGGGTGAGTCCACACACTCTATAAAAACATAAGGGTTCGAAATGGGTCTTTATTGCTCTGTATTGGAGGGGATTTTGATTTTGAAATGTTGAACCTGGAAATGTGCTAAGATCTCACGAGTTCAAAGTTTCTAAATACCTATTGAAGAAGAATGCTTAAATATGACCTAGGCTATATTTATTTTCAGTTAAAGTTGAACCTCCCGTAAGCGGACACCCTTGGGTTCGGGAAAATTGTCCACTTACGGGAGGTGTCCGCTTACGAGTTTTATTTAATATGGTTATCATTTTAAAGATTGGTTCAATGACATGATTCTCTGTCATTACAGTACAAGGGCGATTTTGTACAGATACTTGTATTCATTGTTCAGAAAAATCCCTAAATTTTCCGGGATGTCCGCTTATGGGAGGTAAATTAACATACAAAAGATCTAAAATTTGAGACAAACGTGTCCGCGTCCGCTTACGGAAGGTGTCCGCTTACGAGAGGTACCAAATGCACTGATTGGATAGGAAAAACAAACGGATCTTTGAATAGTGGTTGTTATGGGAGGTGTCGGCTTACGGGAGGTGTCCGCACAGGGAGGTTCAACTGTATTATGACAGCAAAATTACCGCTAATAGGCCTACATAGATACATAAGTACACTAATACAGCTAACAGGGACCATATTACGTTATGTAGAACGCATCCAAGATGGAATCAATGCGCTCTCATGATTTATAATTATTATAAATGCAGGCTATGCTATTTTTTATTATTTATAGCGCCAGGTTGGCCACGACAAGACCGGAAGACCCGTTATATACTCTTGTTTCGCACAAGCATCAACTCAACATTATACAGCTGAAGATAATGTACAACATCTTCTGCATTTAGCGGAAAACGCTAAGAGGACAATGTCACAAGATGTCTTCAGATGGGTTTGGGTCCTCGATGTTACAGGTAAAAAAAAACATTTATAATTATAAAGCAGTGTCGATCCAGAAATATTTGAAGAGGGGGTCAGGAAATTTATATCCCCGACGGAGGTTGGTGTGAAAACAGTTAATTTTTCCTATTTTTTATCTATTTGACTCGGAACCTTCACAGACCCTTGCGTGTATATAGTTATGATGTTGAAAATATTTTTTAAAGCACCCAAAATTCGCCACTGTATAATGTTTAATTCCCGTATCCTCAAAGTACACGTGCGCCGCTTCTAAAATGTTCCCCCAAAATAGAATACAGGCAAAATGCAAAACAAAACTACACCATAAAATAGTCGAAAACTGGGATTTTTCACACGATCCTGGATCAGTTCCTAAAACGGTATTATATTACAACACTTAGCATAGCTATGAATTTTAACTTATTAATTTAACATTGTTTGTTTGTAGGGATGACGCTATCTGCTTGTAACCCTCGGCTTGGCAGTGCCGTAAACTCCGCGATCGCTAACCATTATACGGAACGTCTAGGACACGTCATCATTGTCAACCACGGCTGGTTATTCGAGGGAGCCTGGAAGGCCATCAAAATTTTCGTCCATAAAAATACACTAGCAAAGGCCAGGCTAGCCCGAGGTGACAAGATTGAGAAGTGCTTCGAGGAATTCTTTGATCCAAGTTTGACCAGATGGTTCCTACAAGAGTTGAGATTGAACAAACATAAACCAATGCTTCCATCACAGAAGACCTTCTGGAAACCACCAGATGATCCTGACTCGCACGATCCACGAGGTTGCCCAGACTATGTAAGAAATTATCTAGAACCATATTATAAACATGTGGCTTTGAAACAGGTGGGAATGAAGAAATCAGAACTGCCAAAAATCCCACCTATGCACGAACCACACCCTAATTACGTACAAGAAATGAACGAGCGCGCCAAACGACAACTATCAAGAAAACCAGAAGATGAAAATATGAACGGTTGGTGATTGGCTCAAAATCATTTTAAATGACTATTTTAACACCAAGGTCTAGATGAGTTACAACGGTGCTTGAGTGTATCGATAGACCACACGATGCTGCTTTAAATATGACCCACGTTTTGGGCTTAACATTTTTACGGAGCATTCATAATCAGCTCAGAAATTTCTTCCTTGATTTGTGTGCAATAAAGATAGTGTCCAATTTTAAATGATAAATTTATATTTTATATAAGATTTATGTAATGATTTTAAAACAGATTTTGTTACTGGAAAATTGTCGAAAACCGCCGATATTATAGTTAATTTAAATCATTTTATGAAAATTGTATGAATATTTGTGTAGTGTAATGGCTAACAGTTTTGCGTTTAGAGTAAATTTTACCTACCGATCAAATGCAACTTGTAACTTTTTGCAATGTTCTAAGGTTTTGTACAATGCATTGCTTTATGTGTGAGCTTATAGAAGGAATGCGATGACGATATGAGTAATAGTATGTTTGTAAGAAAATCAATGCAATGAATGTTATCAAATTATTAAAATATTTACAAAATAACGAGCTGTATGTGGTTGTATTTTCATCATCATCATCATCATCATCATCGTCATCGTTGTCATCGTCATCGTCATCGTCGTCGTCGTCGTCGTCGTCATTGTTATCGTAATCGTAATCGTCGTCCTCGTCGTCGTCATCGTCGGTGTCGTCGCCATCGTTGTCATCATCTCCACTGCGACCAGCACGACCGCCATTACACACTTGCAGTATGATGGGTACGGTATGTGCTGTTACTAACAGTGCCAGCCAAATGCAGATTAGAGTGAGGTGTCTAAGTCTTTATTGGTGTTGATATTCGGTGTTTAGGGAATAAAATCCTTTCTGAATCCCATACTGATTTGGTCCACGAGTCTATACTAGCCAACTCTCACGCACAAGACGTGGGTCTCACACATTGGGACCTATTTTGGACGTCTCACTCATACATAGGCCTCATTTTCTCACGCATTAGCAGAATTCTCACGCACAAACAATCCTGTAAATAGTTTTTCTCAAGTATGAGTCAACTTAGAGCAAAATACTGTAAAATCGCCCTCAAATGTGTGGCAATTAGGACGATCAAAACGACCTAAAAAGTGGCAATTGACCATTTTTTTGCTCGTCAGATCGAAATCGGGGTAAATGTAGCCCATCACCGGCTGCGGGAATTGTCTCACGCATCGGCGTCAAAAAGTTCGCACATATACGAGTGTACTTCAGCGGTGGCGCTAGGATTTGCGCGACGATGGG
>JAOTQE010118006.1:0-12772 GCA_025631205.1 Nesometra sesokonis
CATTTAATGTGATAAGTCAGTGAGGTGGTTAATTCAAAATTACCCTACATTTCTTTGAAAATGTAGGGTAAAATTGATCAAACTCATTAATGGGAATGTACACGTAATGAATTGCAGACATGCACAAATATTAATGTAATAGGTTTTTAATGATGTATTGTTCATAGTGTTTTGAGTTGGGATTCCATTGTATATATAATTATATAGCTATTTTAAATTATATTCCAAGATTAAATAATTACTAAGCTAAATAATAAATACTGTGATTAAATAAAATGGTTGAAAAAAGAGAAAAGTAGTTTCAGTCACTATTCTCACTGCTAAAAAGATCGACATCATTCTGATCAGATCCGATTACAAAATCAAAGTCTATGCCATCCATATCATCTGGAACCTGTGGAATTAATAAATACTCATTAGTTTGGCTAAACTTATTTTCATAAATTTTAACATAAATACAGAACCACATGTTATACCAGCCAACCCTTTTTTTAAATCTGGCGCCGGGCTATATATACAAGATTTTGATTTGAGCAAAAAAAATGAAGGTTATCTGCCAAAATTTACATAATTTGTGTCAGTATATCTGATATTTGCAATGTTGTATTTCAGATGTTTTTCCATGGCGGCGCGTGCCCCCATTATCCCCAAAATTTAGTTGCACCCCTGCTTATGGGGGAAAACAGTATATAACAGATATAAATATGGGGGTGCTATGCTCATGCTAGGGGAAATTTTTCTTGGCCAAAATGGCTAAAGATTGCGGTTTTTTTTTAGCTAAATTATAAATTCTTTAGCCAAATTATTTAAAACCAATAAATATGACCGCAAAGTGAACAGTTTTTAGGATTTTCATTTAGCCAATTTGGCGAGGGAGGTCATTTTTATTTTAGCCAAATGAGAATTTTAGTAGCCATTGGTAATTTGGCGAATGGTTAGAGTGAGCATAGTTTCATATGCATTTAATGTTACACCATCTGATGGTGTAACATCAAATGCGTACGAAACACGGCATGGAAAATGGGCAAATACTAATTTTTTTGCTTGTCAATATAAAAACAACACCCACCCAAGTTTGGAACCCCCCCCCCCCTCCTCTCTTTACCCATTTGCTGGATCCTGGATCCACCCCTGCATTGTAGTGCAGACTCTTAAACTCAAGGTTTGAGGACCAACAGTACATACAGCGCCACCCATCTACTCCATGATAAACATAAAGAGATATTCAAATTTAGGAATTATCATGGTAGAATTAAAAACTCCTCCTTCAAATAAACACAAGTTAATGTAATTTAAATATTTTAATGTTAGTAATGCTACAACTATGAAAGATGAACTTTTATTTGAATAATATGAAATGTTTTTTTAAACTGAAAATAATGAATTGGGAGTACCTGGGTAAAATATACCAGGGAAGGTTAAAAAGGTGGCATGGATTGGAACTGGCTACCCTACCACACAATGTCAAGGATGGCTGCCAGTTTACATAGCTGTAAATGAGTTCTTTGTTAAAGTACTGTATACAGGGGGAGGTTAAAAAGGCGGCATGGAAAGGTACTGGCCACCCTACCACACAATACCGAGGATGCTGTCAGTTTACATAGCTGTAAATGAGTTCTTTGTTGAAATATACCAGGGAAGGTTAAAAAGGTGACGTGGAAAGGAACTGATCTCCCTACCACAAAATGCAGAGGATGTGTATCAGTTCACACAGCTTTGAATAAGTTCCTGATTGAAAGCATACCATTATCAGGGAAGGTTAAAAAGGTGGTGTTGAACTAGCTACCCTACGAGACAATGCCATGGCTTAGTAAAACCTCCTTGGTACAATGAGCTCCTAACAACTCATTCCTTTATGTTCAGCATTAATTATGGGACTACATCTACCTTTAAGTAGTATTTAGTAATGTGGCAGATCAATGTTTATTTTACTTATTTAAAATATTAACAATAATTTATTAATTACTTGATTGCACATCAATATTACTCTACTGCAGTTCAGTAATGCAAAAATCAAACTATATATGAGGCACGGCATGGCAAAACCACCAAGTTGTCGCACAAAAAGTTATTGAGAAATAAGCAAATAAAGCACCAGAAATATAAAGAAATACAAAGGAAATTTTGGACTATTTTTTTCAATAACTGATTTTAAAAATTGATCCCTCATTCTATAACTTACAACAAGTGTACGGTTGTAGTATTAATTCCATTTCCAATTTTTCGACAACTTGGTGGTTTTGCCATGCCTTGCCCCATATATGTGCCAGAGCCAAAGGAGGCATAAGTTGAAAAATTGAAAATTTAGTTATTTATGAATTATGAAACTACACATTATCTTTTTAGCATGTAAAAATATCAGTTTTATATGATGTTTCCTTACAAAATTTTCAACAATCAAAGTTCAAACATTATAATGTAATTTTGAGAAAACTGCATTTGAAATTTGCTTATAGTACTGTATATTGTAACTATTAAGCAGGGTCATTTTAAATTTCATTTTTTAAAAACATATATATCTGGAAATTATGAATGTATTATTAAAGTTGAATGTTGAAACTGTATGTTTTTGACATAAACAAAATATTGAAAAATGTTACAATTTTCTTTTTTCTGCCTATTGTGGAGAACTATAGCTTTGTGACTTATGCCTCCTCTGGATTGGCTCTGCCACAAAAATCAGTAACCCGATTCTTGCAATGAGATATATAGCATGTTATGATACTATATTTCAACATTCATTATGTCATCATCAATATCATCATCATATCATCATCATATCATCATCATCATCAGGAATCTTTTTACTAATTAGTAACTGTATTGGCAGAATAAATTTTATATGATCACTAAATTAGTTAATTAAAGATGTATTTTCACTTAGCAAAAATAACACAATTAAATTTTAAAAATAATTTGCTTATTTTGGAGAAATGTATATGTTATGACATTCAGTAACTGTATAATATTAGAATATTTATCATTAATTTTAGACTGCTTTTCTATCACTTTTATCATTCTTTTATCATACAATAATTTCTAAACTCAAGATATTAAATTTCACAGTAAAGGCAGCTCTACCTAACCAGCCCACTGGAAAATTAAATGTCATGCTGAACCAGATGTTTCAATCAATGTAAAAGTAGATAAACCCAAAAAGTAGATAAACCCACAGATTTATAAACCCACAGATTTATTATTTACAGCTAGAAAGTGAACTTAACACACTGTAGAATTGCAATCCCATGTAGGTGCCTACTATTGAAGGTCATCAGCCTTTATCACAAACATGCAAGTTAAATAATAATTTTTTGTTTATAATTATTGTATATTTAACATTTTGTAATTTTTTTACATATATTTTATGTTGTCGTTGTCATTATATTTTGGACTAAATTTACTTGCATTTATTGATAAATTTCAAACTTTTATGAAATATTGTGCACAGTTTCGTTGTAGCACCAGCATCAAAACGTAGCGTGATTTGATTGGTTGGATTCCGGACATGTCCTTCAATAGTAGGTGCTTCCATGGAACTGCACTTTCAGCTATGTATTTTGTGGAAGTTCACTATCTAGCCATTAAAATAATTACATCTATGGGGAAACCTGATTTTTTAAACTGAACTGTCCAGAAAACCTGAACAAAGTGAATGGTCCAAAAGGATGGTTAGTTTAGGGAAATATGACTGATTTCAAAATTAACTTATTTTTGTCATTTTTTAAAGTGACAATACATCAACTTGTTAGTAATGAAACAGCAAAGGTAACTTAAAAATATCAAAAACAAAGCATGATCTTTTGAAGAGGTTTATAATTTATTCACGAATGAGCACAAACTTGACCTACAATGGTTAGTACTGAAAATACAATAACACAACAAACTTAACAATGCAAATATGTAGAGCACACAGAATATCAAATATAGGCTTGCCCATCTAGTAATCAGGCCTTGCCTTAACCTTTTTTCACCAACTAGCCAACTGGGCTAGTTGGCTAGTTTTGAACTAGCCTAGGGGGAACTAGCCCAGGGGATATTTTACTAGCCCACTATATTTTCATAAGATTTGTTATTATCCTATAAAACATAAGACCAATTCTAGGTGAACCAGTAGAAACGAAAGGTTAATTGCTTACAACTGTTTCTGACAATACTCTCACTTAAATCAAAACAGTCCAGGAAACATGGTAGGTTACCTAACACAGCATGTTTACAACTAAACATTGTACGCCTGGCTAGAGAGAGCTAATTTTAAATTTTGGTTGACCTAAATAAATTTCACTGGCCATCATAAGAGTCTTTACAAAAGTAAACGTGGCAGTTTATAGAAAAATGCGAAAAAAAAATTGCAGAATTATGGGGCCTGACATGCGAGGCAAATGATTCTGTGAACCCAATGTTAATTCCAAAAATGTAAAACAAATAAACAACATTAGCTTTAAAAATATACTGTGATGTTAATGTTATGGCTCAAGACTATCAAATTTTCTTAGACAAAAAAAACTTATATGCCCATATATGGTCATGATGACATCACATCATTACCATACATGGATATATCATTTCCATATATGGGTATATACAAGTTTTTTGTCAAAATTTGGTAGATTGAGCTTCAGGGACCATGTCAAAAATACCGTTACAGTTACAGTATTAGTTTAGTAGCTGAAATTACTGAGAACAATATGTTGAGATGTACCCTTGTGTATTAATGCAGTAACCATAGAACACAATAGAATACCGGATTACTGCAGTAAATTCAGTAGACTAAATAGCAACAGATTACTGCAGTAGAATAATTTTGACATGATCCCTAAATGTGAAAGAAAATAACAGAAAAAATACAAAACTAAATTTGAAATGTTGATAAGAATGCAACCAATTAAAACAAAATGTGTTTTAAATTCTGATGTTTACAGGTGTATTCCAATATAGGTTAAATTCACACTATACTAATTCACCATTTATCAACCACATCATTTTGCCCGTTTTTCTTGTCAATGTTAATTTACAATATTGTAATAAAACACTGTTTTCCAATGTTGAACATTAAGTTGAAAAGGTATTGATAAAAAGACACCTAGCTAGTTTCCATATTTACCCATGCTGTGTGATCGATAACACAATTATTAAATTTGAACTCATTTCAACTTTAATGATAACTAATATTTACCAATTTTAGTGTTAGGATTAATGTCACTTGGGCTTAACACAGAAAAAGTTTTTGCTAACAATGCCATTGAATTAACATTGACAGGAAAACAAGCTTATCGAATAAATTTCATTCCATTGTCTAACATGTTAATTATTTCTGGGATATTTATACACCCTGATAATTCATACTGTAAAACAACAATTGACCCTGTCCGGTAATCCCTTAATTTTATATCAAGCTTTGCATTTAATTTCATGCAGTTTTGTTGATAGGAACTAACTATATTTGCCTCATTTCCATGGTGTGCAAACTGTCCAAATGTATTTTCTAAAACGCTAAAGAGACTGAATTGCAATGAACAATCCAAATAATTTTCCGCGTCTAAGTGTGCATTCAGGGTTAAATAGTTTGGAGTTTTTTGGCGTAGTCAGATTTCTGTGTCACTACTCTCACTTTCTACTAATTCAACATAAGATTCATTCTCTTCATCATATTCAACAAATTCCTCTTCATCAACCTCATCTTCATCAACCTCATCTTCATCAACATTATTTTCTACTTCATTGCTCTCTTTCTCCTTGGGTATATCATGTTTTACATCCTCCATAGTCATTTCTGGTTCTTGTTCGCATGTCCTCACCTGTTGGGGTATCTATAGAGGAGAGAGAGAAGCAAAGAAAGAGGCATGGGTGTAAATGACTATAACTAAAGCAGTTGAAGCATTCAAATATAGCATGCAAAAAGCAACAAAAATTTAATTTCATGCAGCTAAGCAGCCAACACCAAAAATTTAAAAGTTTCTACTATGATTAGTTATTTTAAAAATGTACTGTCACTTTAAAAATGATAAAAAAAAACCTGATTTTGAAAATAGCTTTCTTATTTTAAAGAAATATATGTTACAACATTGAAAATGTTTTGATTATAATTCAGGTAGAAAAATTATTATTTTTATTATTATTATTAGTTACTTAAGAAATGTACAGTCACTTTAAAAATGATTAAAAAATAGATTTTGAAAAAATTTATATTACAACATAAAAAATGTTTTGATCATAATTCCAAATTCAATAACCCATATTGGTCCAGTACATTTCTTTTAAAGTATGGTACATGTGTAGAGGCCAAAATTGCTTATCGATATCTTAAAATATGTTGTACATAGGGACCTAAATGGAATTAATTTTATTGATCCAACAAAGGCATTGTTTATCAAACATTGAAAATACAGTGAACTAGATACATAAAAAATAATCTCCAATTTTGCAGATTAATTCTCAAAATTGGGAAGCTTTTATAATGTGTTATTTTTCAGTGTACAAAACATAAAAAAATAACATTCAATAATGTCTATTTCTCAGTTGTTTTTTTTTCATGTTATTTAATAAGAGCAGTTACTTTCAATTTTTTGGGGGTCATTTTTAAGTGACCAACACATCTTTAAAATGTTATAATTCTAATATATAACCAATATTAATATATAGTAATATTTATGAGATTTAAGACAAAATATACACAATTCTCCCAAAACTGACCATCTAGAAATTTCACAATAAACAGATGTTTTTTGTAAAGAGCAGTAACATTAATAATGAAATCAATGTACATCCAGGCATAGCTAAACTTAAAGCTCCCTAAATGCATGGCTCAAATTTAATGATTGCACCAATGTGGTGTCCTCTCAATTGACCTCAGTGCCTTAATATTTATTTACCATCTATCATTAAGGCAAAACTGGGCATTGGTGTCCCTTATTCTCAGTACTACATGAGGATAAATTTGTGCAAATCTGACCAAAAATCACCTTGCTCCTACATAGCCTAAATTCGAGGCCTGTAAACTTGAATTTAAAAACTGAACAAACTAGATGTCCAGAAAGGTGGTTGGTTATTTGAAAAAAGGAACATGTGTTTATTTAGTGAGTAAATTAGCAATGTTTACTACTTAAGTAGTAAAATCTTGGGGCCTTGTATGCATTAAAACGAGTAATACCAATTCATGCAAATCATGAAATACAATCATTTAATACATGAAATTATGAATAAAATAAACAAAATCATTGCAATCAATTGTGAGATTCTAAATTTAATTTGTACCATTATACTAAAAAAAAAATGTTTTGATTATGACATTGTTGAAGGGAATTGCAAATTATGGCAGTCAATTTAGCAAATAATATTGATAAACTTCATATAATAATTAACTTCAGGTGTTACACAAAATGATATATACCTGGGGATCTAGGGACTGAAAATTCAATGAAAGTCAAGTAGATAAGGAGGAAGAACAAGTTTATATGTGTGGAAACCTGTAAACAGGTTAATGATAATTTTTTTATAATTACTTCCTTTCTACAATTTGTATTTTTGTAAATATGGATGCCTCAAGATGGGAACCTTTAAGAATGACCCCTATTGGGATTTAAAATGCGAGTTCCAGATACCATGAAAATAAGGGTTTTTTTTATTATCTTGGGTTTGTTAACTTGTGTATATTATTGTATTGAAATAAACCAAAACAAAATAATGTACCTCAATGTGATGCTATGCAACTTTCCCTAACACACTTTGCGAGTATAGTTATGTATCAGCTATTTTTCCTACAAGTATGACGATATACAATTCGTCAGCGACGCCACGAACTGACACTAACCTGCGCGTAGATATACAACGTAAATGATTTACGCGTTTTTACGAAGTGACACTAATGTTTAGCCTTAAAATACTAGTTAATTAACTAATAAAGTCGAGATTTAACTACAAAATATAATAGCTGGGTTATGTACGTTTACAGATATACAAAAAAAGCATTAATTAGTTTTTTTTTTGGCTGCAAAATTGGTTATTTTTTTAACCCTGTTACTTTAATCTCGTTTTTCTCGAAACACTGCTTTGTGCACTTTCGTGGTTAGTGTCACTTCGTAGCGTCGCTGATGAATTGGCTAAAATTAACCACCTGTCAAACCATCCATATTCTTAGGTTTTCAAACTATTTGCTTGGGAGCTTCAAGCTACTATTCTGAAAATATAACATCTGGTTTTAGTGTGAAATTTTTCTGTGTGGTCAGTTTTGCGTGAACTAAAAAGAAAGTGTTCTTTTTATAAATTAAAAAAAAAACAACTTGAAAATAAGGACATTTGAGTTATGTACTTACCAGCCATTGGAGAGGTCTGGTGGTCAAGAGATAGTCGCCAACATTCATGGTTATTTCTTGGAGTGAGTTAAGCTGTTGTCTTGCTAGGGTGATGACATTATTTGGGAGTTCACGGATATATCGAACCTAAAAGACAAAATAAAACGGAATTAAGAGAGAATGGCCAAGTGGTTACGACAGTGGCCCATGAACAATAACAAAATATTCAAATGAAGTTTAAGGAAATAAGGTGTAGCTTGAAGTCCAACAAATAAAATCCAGTAAAGCTACAATCGCACTGGACCTGCATTGGTAAAAACCTTACCGAGATATTATGAAAGAAATCTTACCACTTGGCAAAAGGAGTTTCACAAGTAACAGTACCATTTCCGAAGCCATGAAAAGGATGCATGAGCAGGACTCTGTGAAACTTAACCATGCCGTTTGGTAAATCTTCCTGTCAGGAAAAATTATTGAGCTGTTCGCACCAGAGTTATTACAGTAAAATTTACTATCAGATGTCCTGTGCAATTAGTTAATATAATAGTTTATAGTTTTTGATTTATATAGCGCCTTATACTTAATAGTCTCAAGGCGCTGTGGACTAGATGTTACACATTTATATGACTTTCTACTCCCCCAAGGGTCACGTCATGTCATGCAGCAAGTACTGGCTTGCACATGCACCCATTCGTCTGTCCACAGCAGGAGTAATGTATGAACCCGTACATCGGGGTAACCCCCTACTCGTCTCGAAAGGTGTACTGGGTTCTTTATAGTGCACATGTGCCGTTTGTGTACACTGTGCCTACGGTTTATAGTCCTTATCCGAGAAGACTTGTTCCACCACCAGAACCATGGTGCGAGCGGGCCTCGAACCCATGCTGTTGTTATTGCTATGGTTCACGGTTCCCCTGCCTTAACCGTTCAGCCATGCCACTCGCACCATTGCCATTTAAGTAATATCCTGACTACTCTTTGCTACTAAATTATTATTATTATTATTTGCAAACTTGATGTTATTATTCACAAACCTCTTCAAGTGTGTGGAATAGCGCATCAGCAACTTCATAACCTTCATTGACCTTTACACGGATATTCTGGGGCATCATTGATACGGTGGTTGCCAGGTTACCACTGAGAACTCGGAGACGTTTTGACAATACACGGGCAATCGCCAAGGTCTTCATTTCTGCTGCCTGTAAAAACAACAGCAATACTTAACAAGACAATTGTATAGAGTGCAACCCTCAACTGTTGACTTAAATTATATGTCTTAAAAGTCTTCCAAACTACTTTCAAAGAGGTCATCATTGTTTCGATTCAATATTACATCCTAAACTGCAATAAGGCACTTGCCTTAATTATAAACAACAGTCAGTTTGAAATACCAAGTCTGACAGGCCTCTACATAGGGAAGTAGATATACAATAGCCTCTAATTGTAAGTAATTACTTTGTAGAATCCAGCTGGAACTTCAAATCATCATCAACAATGATAAAGAATGAGCTACCTTTAGTCCTGAGATTGGCTGAACATTTGGAGTAAATCAGACCAATATTTTTTTATTGTTGAGAGTAAACAAACATAAATATACACATACAGATACAGTACAATATCCTCTGTCACAAAAAATGTTATCAGACATAATTCAGAATCATGAAAATTTTGGATCATGACAATTTCGACAAAGACATAATCTACTCACTAATTAATGAAAATAGATTTTTAAATATATTATCAGAATGACATACCATATTCACTTGATAAGCACACTGAATATTTAAGTTGCTTTATGCATAATATAATATTATTTACGCTACACATTTTGAAACCCTGGGTACAACCACACCCAAAAGCTAAACTGTGATTCTAGGTTTAAGGATAGTGGGCATATACTAGAGTATATTTCCACATCACACACTGACATGGATTCTATGGTTACAGTTAGTGGGCTTATACTAGGGTAAATGTCCACATCACACACTGACAAGTATTCCATGTTCAAGGTTAGTGGGCTTATACCAGGGTATATGTCCACATCACACAATGACCCGGACTCCCATGATCAATTTAGTGGGCTTATATCTGGGTCAGTATGCTAAATAATATTTACCTCTGCCTGGTTGTCGTCATTATCTAACACTTCATCATCAATTTGTTCATTTTGGTCTTCTTCAGTTGTTGTCCAATCATTCCAGGTCTTCCATAGTGTTTCCTGAGTGTTCCTCACATTGGCACGGACATTCTCATTGGCTGAATCAATGTTCTTCTTTGCATAATCAATCTTCAAAAAAAAAATATTAAAACAATTAAGAAAGTAGTTTATTTGCTTAGTACATCTTTATATAAATTAAGAATTTTAATTTAGATTTATGTAAATTAAATAAAGAGAAATAAAAATCATATTTTAGGTTGTGATGACCAAACCCATATTTGATTGTAATTCTAAGAATAGAGCTTTGTATTTTATTGGAAAAGCAATTTTACATACTAATAATAAAAAATAATAATAATTTGAGTATTTATATTATTATTGTAATATTTCTGTGAGAATAGACTCTTTATAATAGACTGATTCTACACCCAAATGGTACGTCATGTTAGTTGCAGCCATGCTCAAAGCCACATAATGAGAGTAAAACATTTTAACAAAAACACAAGTCACAATGATATTATTGAAGATTCAAAATCAGGCCTTCTCACACACACAAGTTACATTCATTAATGCTGTGCCGTCATGTTCACAAGGGGGTAAAAACAATGACCATTTCTCCTACAGCATCTCTAATCATTTCACCTTATTATACTCAGTCATTGGAACAAAAGTATATGAAACAAGTATGCCATTTGTACCGCTAAGGTATCCATTAATTCTCTCTACCCAAGAGTATAAATCATTTATACTCTTGGGTAGAGAGAATAAACCATAACATACCAAGTCAACAGTAAAGTGAAGACTGTCAATGGTTTCTTGGCTCCTCTTCTGAATGTACTGAACTTTCTTGATGGCACGTTGGTAGAGCCTACGACGAACCTTGCTTGATAGGTTGGCGACACGCTTGACTGATCCGGGTTCCTCATCAACAAC
The DNA here is from genome assembly GCA_025631205.1 of Nesometra sesokonis. Taxonomy (NCBI): domain Eukaryota; kingdom Metazoa; phylum Echinodermata; class Crinoidea; order Comatulida; family Antedonidae; genus Nesometra; species Nesometra sesokonis. Next base: position 11,380 of record JAOTQE010118006.1, read on the forward strand.
TACAGAATGACAAGGTCGTTCAACTATCTCATCAGCAACTGTGAAAAAACGTGACGTAAATCATGTATTGTATATGTAATGTAATGTAGTTCGATTTATATAGCGCCTTATACAGTAGAGTCTCAAGGCGCTATGGACCAGATGCTACACATTCCTATGACTTTCTACGCCCCTAAGGGTCACGTCATGCTGCCCGATACAGGCGCTCATTCATCTGTCCACGGCAGGGGATGCATATAGTGTTATGCTTGTTTTCCTGCTGATCACTGAGTTGCATTGAGCTAAAAATCATTTAAGTTGAGATATGCTCACCTTCGATTTTCAACTCAAGATAACTCAAGAAATTGACAGGAAAAGAAAAAAAATAGTAATGAAGTTAAACTCATTCATATAAATGCATTTGTTATTATATTAACTTGTATATTTTAACTTATATTTACAAAAAGTACTATAAAATTTGTTTCTATGGAAACAAATATGTATCTTGAACCTTCTACTTGATATTGTTCTTAAGTGTTCTTTATCAACTTTTTACTTTTAATTTTATGGTTTTAGAAAACTGAACTTCAAACTTCATATTAAAAAAAAGAATAAAAACCAATAAAAAAAACCAAATCGGAATATTAAATGATACCTTGCTCTTGATCATCATCAGACATATTCTCTTCATCTGATGGCAAGTAATAATCAACAGCATACTCGGTGACCTTGAGGGCAGTGTTTACTCCGCTGGTGACCAGGTTACCGACACGAGTATCAGCTAAACCACTGACGTAAGCAGTACTGCTTTTTTTGCTATTGTCAATCACCTTCCATGTTTCATTCTTAACCTTTGACACGACCTTGAATAAAACCAGAACTATAATTAAATCATGGCACAGAAGATATTATCCTATTAATATGTTTGCTACTTATATTTGTTTACGCACATCCCAAATTCATCTCCTGAAGTCTTGCAAATAGAGGCCAAGCACACGTTGCTCATAAGAGTGTCTTTGAGATCTAGCTCAGAGTTCTTTAGATTCTATTCACCCTTCAACAGAGCTTTATGGAATTTGTTTTTCCTGGGCTTCAGTTTTGGAACTTTAAAGAGTGTAGTTTAAAACTGACCCTCTGAAGAATGCAATTTCATGCAAAAATGGACATTTTTCCCTGAATTCATGAAAAAATAAATAGGTAAATTTGAATCCCTCTGCACTGAACTGTATGGGGAGCAGAGGTGGATCCAGGATCGTAATTTAGGAATTTAATTTAAATCTTGATTTTGGGTTTGCCAAGCACACAGAAAAAAACTCTAGCATTATAATAACAGGTCATTTAAACCAAATAAATTTTTCAGTTAAATTTTAGGGGTGGGGGCGCTTAAGCCTGTTAAGCCCCCCACCCTTAAATC
>JAOTQE010118017.1:0-12772 GCA_025631205.1 Nesometra sesokonis
ATAATCACATCATCACTTATTCTAGGTTCTAGATCATCATCTTCGATGTATATTTCATTATCCCAGTCATCAGGACAAATGTCATTACGAATGACATCTGTTACTATTAGAAGTTTTATGGTAATTGTATAAAAAACTGCTCATCTATGAAACAAGCATATGCATTAAACCATCAGGCTTGTAATCTAAAGAGTAAATTCAATCAGTGGTTAAATTCCCTTACAGGACTATAAAATATAATAGCGCCCCCATTGTTCCATCTATTGCCAAAAGAAATTCATTACTTAATAACTTAATCTGACGGGTATACCTAAAGCTCCTAATCACAGCTAAAATATGGATATGTGTGAGGTCTCACCACAAATCGAGTCTCATGGTAAAAAAATCCAAAATTGAGTTATTAGTATCTTCTAACAGAGTATGATTTAATCTGTAATCTACACTTTAAATGGCATTCATTGGATACGTAGATCCAAAGATATGAGCATTTGAAATTTTCATATATTTAAGCACGGTTTTTAGAAAATCACAAATAAACAAACTGAAAATAAACAATTAAAAGACTATAAAACAGAAAATCTGCATGAAGGCACTTTCCTGCATGAAGACTGACCTAAAAATATATTATAATAAAATATAAGTACCTTAGTACTCATAATTGATTAAAACTATATTTCACAACAATTTGAATTCAGACCTATTTTAGTGAATATCTCAATTTGATCTCACCTACGATGCAACTAATTTTGTGGTGAGACCTCACATATTTGATAACACATTAACTTACCTGAATGAATACGACTATGCATTCGAAGGTTACTAGGGTCTGTGAAGGTCTTTTCACATATATTGCACTTGTAAGGTTTCACATTTGAATGTGTCATCTTGTGAATGGTTAGTTTAGTAAGGCACATGAATGCACGCAAGCAATGCGTACACTTGAATTTACGATCACTTGTATCCGGGTGGCTGTATTTCATGTGTCGGCTGAGCTTTATTGCAGAAAGGAATTGACGATTGCATTTGGTACACCAAAAACAATTCTCTGGTTTATCTTTGAGTCCTGAAAAAAATGAGTATTACAGTACAATAACAATAACTATAATAACAATACAATCCATTCCATAATGTTGCAGCCGTAATCAGCGCATATGGCATTTGTACCTCCCAGATACCCATTTATACTCCTGGGTGGAGAGAGGCAACGTGGATAAAGTGTCTTGGAACACAAATTGAAACTACCAGAGCCTCAAACCACCAACCTCTTGATTGGAAGTCTGGAATGCAACCGCTGCGCCAACTGCTTCCACTAGCCATATAGAACCCATCTATAACAGATAAATGTTTTTGAAGAATGCACATGTTAAATTTCATGTTCGTATGATGCCTATTAAGAAAGCCTTGGGCATTTACATTTTCTAAGAACAAGAACAAGAAGATGAAGAAAAACAAGAACAAGAAGCTAAGATTAGTAGCATTTGGTGACCCTCAACCGGGTCTAAAAATACTGTACCTTTTTTCTTGGCATAATTTCCTGAATACCAATATAAGAGTTCCTCACCAGGTTGTATTGCACGTGTTGTTGTGAAGAATATATACTGGCCCCATTGATATGCAACTACATTCTGTTCTGCCGACACTCTGGCATTACGTACTAACATCATCCAGTTACATATGTTCTCATCACTAGCATCTATACAGTGATGTACATCGCTGCCTTGAAAAATCTTTAAAGAATGTTGTATAAAATGTTATAGAGTTTATTGATATTTTATAATTTCTAAATATAGCAACTTAAGAGCAAAACTTTGTTTATATTGAGAGAAAAAAAAAACAACTATTATTACTTTCTTTTTATTCTGGCAGGTTTTAAATGCGACTGACACTACGCTATGAGGATATGGCTCATAATAATGGGGCACTACTACAGAAAAACTGGCAACCATATTAAATACTGGTCTTGATTTTTTTTATTCTCTACTCTGTGAGAAAAGTAAACAATGCTAAAAGCAGCTCATATAGAAAAAAGCTGAGCTACATTGGAAAAACAAATAATTTAAACAAATTGTATTAGAGTTTTTAACAACCATTTATATTAATTTTTATTCCTACTCACTACAATCAAACTTGCCTATTGTCAAATCCAAAGTGGCATTGAAAAAAATTGACTTAGAAAATATATTTGACTTAATTGTTAATTAATGGACAACATGTCAATCTAGCATGAAAAGTATATTTGACTTAGAATTAATTTGACTTAGGCAAAGTAGACTTTAAGAAAGTTTAATTGTATACCTTCATTGTATACAGCTCTATGGGTACAGTACCACCTACCTTCCACTGGGATGGGCAATCCACTTCATTGCTGATATCTGCCTCCTTTACTATACTGCCCTTTAAGGGGCCAAATTGGCTCCTAGCCACAACAGTTTCTCTTGCAAACACACCTGAAATAAATTGTATACCGTGAGTATCATTTTTAAAATTCAGTCCATAGGTTGGAGGAGGCGGGCTTGTTGAGGGAGGGCATGTTTACCTGAAACCTCTTTTAGAACCATAAAGATGCTATTTATGTTGTTGAACTGCTTAAGCCTGTTTTCCTGTCGATCGTTATTTCAAAATCGCCGATTTGAAACGGCATTTTGAATCATTATAAAAAGTTAAAAAATCAACGATAAAATTCAAATCATGCTGGACTGCTATATTTCCGCTATTTACTATGCTGTGCGCAACGAAATTTGTAAATCTTCGCGACAAATTAAAATCGCAATAAAAGAAATTTAACAAACTTTTCAACTGCAATAGTTAGATAATTGTACATTTCATGTTCTGAAGCAAGTTACAACTCCCATAAATATAATAAATCAACAAAAGGTGTGATTTATTTCTAGGCTCAAAACATGTAAATTCTTGCCGAGGGCAATGTTGCCTCGCGAGCACCCAAATTTAACGATCCAAATCGTCAAAGTTGAACTCGATTTAACTTTAAAGATCCAAATCATCAAAATTTTTTTAATGTCGAAAGTGAACCCTTTTCCTGTCGATCATTGTAAAAATCGGCATTTTTTAAAATTAACGATCGAAAATGCCGATTCAAATCGCTGTTTTTGGGATTAACAATCAACAGGAAAACAGGCTTTACTGATTGAAATATGTTGGTATTGTTATTGTTGTCCATTTATAGAGTGCATAAAAAATAAAAAGTCCAATAGGAACAAAGAGGTAACAATTAGAATGGTCTGAATAAGTGGGTTGGAACTTTGATGGAGTCAAACTTGCTTAACTGTGGAAAGTATATGCCTATAAATTATACAGATTCTGTAAGAATATTAAGGTTCTTTCCAACGATATTCCAGCGCTACCACCACTTCCTTAGTCTCATAATGAGACTTGGTTTAGAGAGCATGATGATGTAGTTCTCATCCTTTAAATGTTAAGGAAATAAAAAAAAAATTCCCAGAAAATAATGCTCCAATAGTGAATACTATTGATTCCATTATTACACTTTTCTAGTCAATACATGATATATCGGGTGGCCCAAATAATGTCACTTACTTCAAACTTCACTAGCTCTGGTATTTTAAAAGGTACAAGACTTAAAATTTGGCAATATATTTATAAGGTAATTGTCAATAAACGCTGAAAATGACAATGTTCTGCATTTGATAATTTTGTTACTGTAAAAAAAATAATAAGTGAAGTCACAAAAATGACATGCCAGATGGCAGGCGTTACTTATGGCACAGTGCCAAAATCTCTCCCTGAGTTTGTGAGGATGATGGAGAACACACCAAGCATGTGTTGGAGTGCAAGTAGTAAGGTAAGTTAAACTTTGTTTCATTCCGGTAAGAATTATTGACAAGGGTTTTTTGAAAATGTTCACTGTCACCACAGAGTTAAGACTTGTCCGCGAAGTCAGAGAATAATTTGATGAACAAATTCTGTTTTTGAGAGTTTGATTGCTGCTTTTTGAATAGTTTGTATAAATTCTAAATGTTAAGGATGCCTGTAACAAGAACAACCAAGATGCCTAAAAAATAGCATCTAAATCAAAAGAATTGGAACTCCAAACTAAGCACTTGGAACTAGCTGTAGCTGGGTCAAGCAAGGCGCAATGTCACATGTGAGAATGAAGTAGGCATGGAGGACGCCATTTTGTGTGATCGATGCCAGCAGTTGTTTCATCAAAATTGTAGTGGGCTATCCGCAGCTGACTTTAAATTAATTACTAAATGCACAAAATCAGTTGACTGGATTTGTAATATTTGTAAAGTATCCAAGAAGGGTAACACCACAATACTGGTGAGTCAAATATTTTATCTTTATCGTCGTCAGGCAATCAACAAGCTGTAGCAGTACTAGGAGGAGGAACTTCTAGCCCCAAGCCCACCCATGAAATTTTAGGTTGCACACAACAAGATATGTTGGCTCAAATTTTACCTAGATGGAAAGTTTTGAGCAAAGATTTAATCAATTAGAAAAGCAACTAAGATTTAGAAATGAAGCTATTGAAAGAGTATAGTTGAATCTAAAATTTTATATACTATTGATGATGAAAGGGATAGAGCCAGATGGAAAACATATTTTACACAACATACCCGAATCTTCTAGTGAAGTAACTGGTGAAAGAATTATTCATGATAAAGAAAAAATTAAAGCAGTTATAAATAAGGTACTGTCTGAGCTAAAATTACATGAGTTTTATAAGCCAGTGAGGCTTGGAAAAAAAGTGACACATGAAGGTACCCAAAAGGGAAAGGGAGGCTTTTATTATTTAAAGTTGAATCTGAATTCAAGAAGCAATTAATTGTGGACAGATATCTAGCTTTATCTAAGGAGGAAGGATGGATCAAGAATGTGTATGCGACCTTTGATCTCAACCACAAGGAGAGAGAAATGTGTGCAGAGTATGTTAGAAGGGTTAAAGAGGGCGAGAAGAATATAAGAATTAAAAATGAATGAATATGTACCCTCAAACCCCCAGGAAGGGGTGATTAATTATGTAAACCTGTACTTTGGAAATGTTTTTGTTGACTTTTTGAAGTAACCTTTTATTTTCTCTCTATTTTTTGTATTGCAGGGTTATGAGAATCGTCATTTAACCAAATCATGTTTGAGAGTTTACTATACAAATGCAAACAGTTAAGAGAATTTTGTGCTCTTATGACCATTTTAAGACCTGATATAATTGGAATATCCGAGTCCTGGTGTAATGACACTGTCGTGGATGCTGAATTGAAAATTGATGGTTTTGTTCTCTATAGAAATGGTAAACAAGTATCAGTAGGTGGAGGTGATTTATTATAAGAAGCTGATGTCAAGTGTTTTTCATTTTGACCCACATTATGAAAGTTCTGTCTGGAGTGAAGTCAAATTAGCTGGTAAAGATAAACTTTTAGTAGGGATCATTTATAGAAGTCCGAATTCAAATGAAGACAATAATTTTAAATTATTTAACGGAATAAATTAAATTGATATCAAGAAGTATACCCATTTTATACTGTTTGGAGATTTTAATTTCTCAGAGATTAATTGGCGTGATGGTATGGTAAATAGTGGGGTTAATCACCCAGCGTATATCTTTATTGAACTTATCAATGATCTGTATCTAACCCAATATATGAATTCTGAAACTCGTTTTAAGACTCTGACAAACATCTCCATGTCTGGACTTAATTTTTACAAATAACAAATGTTCTGTTGAAGACCTGGAAGTTATTGCTCCCCTGGGGAAAAGTGATCATGTGGGATTACCCTGGAGCTATAAGTGTTACTCAGATGGGTATGATAATGATACCAAAGGTAACCAAACAAAGTTAAACTATAAAGAGGAAATTATGACAAAATCTCAGCAGTAATCAAATCACACCCTAAGTGGATGACATCCAAGGTGATAAAGCAATTAAAGAGAAATATAGGCTATACCGGTCCTATGAATTTACTCAATTACCTTAATTAAACTAGAATATAAAAGACAGAGTATCAGAACTAGAATGATTGTCAGGCAAGCTCAGGCCAACTATGAGAGAAAATTAAGGGTTAATTTTATCAAGCATCCCAAATCTTTTTATGCCTACTTAAGGAGCAATCAAAAATTCAAGACCGAAATTGGGCAAGTGGAAAATGATTCCGGTTAGTTGGTTTCCGGTGATTTGGAAATTGCAGATGAATTTGCAAAAATTTTAAAATCTGATTTGAAGATGAGAGTCCAATTCCTACACTAGTCCAAAGATCTGATAAACTTATCAGCAATATCACTATTGATTATGACATTGTCTTAAAACTAAATAGAGACAAATCACCAGGTCCGGACTGTATCCACCCATGGGTTTTAAGAGAATGTGCAGAAGCTATGGCCCGACCGTTGCAGTGTCTTTTTGGTAAATCTGTCAACTTAAGCAAATTGCTTGATGAATGGAAAGAAATTAGAGTAATTCCTATACATAAAAAAGTTTCCATGTCTAAGACTTCGAATTTTCGTCCCATAAGTTTAACTAGTATGGTTTGTAGATTTCTAGAATCCATAATCAACCAAATTATTTGAAACCATATAAAATGATTTCTTGTCATCATGGCTTCAGATGAGCAAAATCCTGCCTTTACTAATATGCTGGAATTTTTTAAAGTGGTAACACGGGATATGGATGCAGGTGAAGCAGTTGACACACTTTTTTCAGATTTCCAGAAGGCTTTCGATACGGTGCCTTAAAAAAGATTAATCTCTAAATTGAAACCGTATGGTATTAGAGGTTAAGTTTTAGCATGGATTGAGAAATATCCGAGTAACCGAACACAATATGTTGCCATTAGAAATGATGTTTCAAATCCGTATCCAGTGTCGAGCGGCATACTCCAAGGGTCCATTCTAGGTCCGACGTTATTCCTACTCTTTGTCAATGGCACCAATAATATTTCATCTCATGTAAAGCTTTTTGCTGATGATACTAAACTGTTTGGAAGATCTAGTTAGGATCAGAATATACTTCAACAGTATCTTAATGTTGTCAGATGGTCAGATGAGTGATTGCTATATTTTAATGCTCAAAAATGCACTTGTATGCACTTGGGGTCCTCTAATCAACAAGTTCAATATACTATGGGGAATATTGGAACAAACAGAGTGTGAAAAGGATCTTGGTATTTATATCTCAAATGATATGAAAACTAGAGCACAGTGTGTTAAAGCAGTGAAGAAGCTTTGAAAATAAACGTACATTTAAGTTTACTGACATCAATGAATTCTTGGTACTCTACAAATCCTCTGTAAGGCCGCATTTGGAATACTGTGTCCAGGTTTGGAATCCTTGTCTTGTGAAAGACATTGAAATGTTGGAGAAAGTTCAGCGGAGAGCCACAAAGTTAGTTCCTGAACTACGCTGTTTACAATACAGTGAAAGGCTTAGGATTCTGAACCTGTTGCTCTTCTTGAAAAGGAATTGAGGTGATATCATTGAAGTCTATAAAATTTTAAACTACTATGAAAATGTAAATGCTGATCAATTCTTCGTTAAGGTTGTCAGCAGAACAAGGGGTCACTCATGCAAACTATTCAAACACCAACCCTCTCAAATGTAGAAAGGATTTCTTCTCCCAAAGGATAGTTAACCTTTGGAATTCTCTCCCGGAATGTAATTCAAGCATCCTCGGGGAAGCTCTTCAAGACGAGACTAGATCAAAGTGGGTTATAAAGGCCATTGAGGCCTAAACCGTTTTCACTACTAATAGGTAACAAGTTACAAGATGGTTCAATCTAAGAACTTCAAACTACAAATTAATAGGCAATATCCAACTCTGTATGTGTGCAAATTGTCAAGAAGCTCTTTTATTGGATAAGAGAGTAAAAAGGGGTTTGAATTTAGTGATGATTTTTTGTGCCAACTGATATATACAACAAACAATATAACAATATTTTATTATATTGCACTCTCAGTGCGTATACTCCTGATTATTACCCCAGTCACTGGCACAACGTCTTTTTTTTTTGCTGCATAAAGCTCAGTCCAGACTATCAAATTTTCTTTGACAAAAAACTTTGACATGCCTATATATGGTCATGATGATGTCACACCATGCCCTTACATAGAATATCATTACCATATATGGATTTGATCAAAGTTTTTTGTCAAATAAGTTTGATAGTCTGGACTGAGCTTAATTACAGCATATTTAAATTCAAACCTTCTAGATGCTAACTACTATACCACTCATAAGTGGGAAAAAGCAACTGCAGATGAAGTGCCTTTCTAAAGGGCACAAACAAGTGCCAACCTCTCGATTGGAAGCCCAAATTCTTACCACTGCACCACGTGCTTCCACAAAAAGGTACTAATATTATTTTATATTTGTGTACTAACCATCAATATTTGCTGTAACAGTTGAAGGTTTAATCTGTAGAACATTTGGTAATGTTTGACGTGCATAACTGACTATCGGGGAATCTGGGATACAGTGAAGTTCACCCCTAACAGGGCATTTTAAAGGGTGACTGCTGTTGCATTCCACACACCCTGTATAATTGATATAAATATAATTCAATGATAATTCAGATTATTTTTCATATACAATCATTTCCATACATAACTCATACTACCCATGCCATTAAAAGCCCAGTTTTCATTGGATTAAAGCAATTATTGTGTTCATTTTTAGGCCATATACTTATATTGAATGCTTTTGACTGGGATACTGAAAATTATTGTATAATCTATGGCATAATATTTAACGGGGAGAAGACTATAATTTGCTAAAATGAGCACAATGTTTTTCCGTATCCACAGAAAATAGAAATTCAATATTTTATTAATATTCAAACCCCTAAAAATTTATGCCTTCATAATATGATAATATATTCAAATTTACTTTTGAGTTTGTTGATCTCATTCTCAATCTCATTGATTCTGCATAATGGAATTTTTCTAATTTAATTTCAATACAATATTTATTAACTTGAACCTTTAAAATAATATTACAATAATGAATATTCCAAAATTGAACTTGTAAAAATTAAAAATAATATGTATATAAATGTATGCAGTGATCAGGTGAATTAAATGGAAGCAGGTCGATGACCGGAAAGAACAATTCTTGTATTGGGCTAGTGAAGACCAGCCTGAATAAGTGTTTAAATGATTCTCTTCAAAATGGTATCATGCATGAAAATGATTTGTGGTTGGTCGCCCATCATATTTTTCATACATTTCAAAATGGTCAACCTTTGGCACATGAGGTAAAATATATGACAAAACTTTTCTTCAACTAGTTACCAATATACATCTATTTTTTAAAATAGATTAAGGGTGCACAGAAGTGCATACTACACTGTCTTAGCTCCTTCAGTAAGTGTTGAATACTACATAATATTGAAATGCTAAAAACAACATAATTGAGTGTTTGTGGATCCAGATATTGCCTAGCCATATAAAAAAAGTATGTGAGGTTTTTAAATAGCAGTGTCAATAACTACTTACATAGACCTGTGTTAAATTCATTATTCTGCTGTGAATCAACTTGAATTAAAGAATCATCTGCTAGGCCATCAGTTACTCCGGCAAACAAACTAGCAGCAGCAACAGGGTCTTGGATCATCTCTTGCTCACTGTCATCAACAGATTCTCCATCATTGGCAACCAGACCATTCAGACTTAGTGATGATAGATTACTCTTCTGTATTGGTTGATTTTCCATGCCTGATAGTGAAAGTTGTAATTGCTGGCCAATATCAGTAGTTGATATATCAGCATTTGGCTGCACTCCAGTGTTGATTTTTATTGGCTGGTTGTTTTCAATGGTAAGTGGAAGTTTTAAATTGATTAGATATGTTTTGCCATCATGATTAAACTTTGTACTGTAAATAATATTCATAAAACATTATTTGAAATTAATAAAATATTAGTGTAATTATCAGTTTATGCAACTACTTTTGTATACTTTCTACAAGTGTCTAATTTTCATTCCTTTGTGTTTAACAAGATATATTTTTACAAAAAATCCCCGCAACCAAACTTGTTTTTATTTTAGTTTATATTTGTTTAATGTGTAATTTGATATATGAAAAAAATCCTACGATTTATTTCGGAAACCGAATTGCCATCATTCATATAACATACTCAACCACCCAATTGTGGCATAGACAAGCCAAATGAGACATAAGTCAGAAAATTGAAAAATTTGAAAAAGAGTTTTTTTTTATGAATTACAAAACTACACATTATTATCATACATACACAAAAATCAGTTTCATACGATGTTTCCTTGCTAAGTTATGAACACTCGAAGTTCAAACATTCAAAATGTAAGTTTTGAGAAAACTGCATTTTTAAAATTGTTTATCAGTATACATTGACTAAGCAATGTCATTCTAAATGGCATTTTTTAAACATTTTTTGATCATATATCTGAAAATTGTTAAGGTAGTTTGAAAGTTGTATGGACTGTGTATTTTTTAAATAAAATAAAATTTGAAAAAATTGGCCATTTTTAAATTTCTGCCTATTGTGGAAAACTAGCATTTGCGACTTATGTCTCATTTGGCTTGGCTCTGCCACATATTTGATTTTGTGAAATTTAGCTTTTGAAGGAGTGGGTTATTGATTGCCGAGTAATTAGCAACAATAAGGTGATCATTAGTAGCATACAGTATTTAGTTAATGGGGTTGGTCAAAATAAATGTGAATGTCAGTGTGAATTATGGTCAATCACACAACATTTTGGTGGAGATGGATAGATTCCTATGGAGTGTTAAAATTATCAATTAGCCAACCATGAGTCTTAACATTCCTGGGGCGGATTGCTATAAGCGGTCTTTAGACTGTCTTAAGCTTAAGACGGTCTATAATCGTGACATCACGCACGGTCTTTAGTTATAGACCATTGCTATACCGCAGTCTTAGCAGTTAGCCTGCTTCGAGGAGGCTATAAATGGTCTTAAATCGAGCATTATTTTACCTTGGATTGCCTGTTTTAATAAATTAAATAATAATAATAAAACTACAACTGTTTAAACATATGCCATATTATGAAATTAAAAATAGTATAACATTATCGTAAATTAATCAAACATGATGTGGCACAAAAGTTACCTAAAATAGTGCCCTCAATTACTGTTACTATGGAATGTTTGTTCGAGATTCAATACTCAACATGGTCTTAGGAAAGACTGTTTTATAGCAATGGTCTAACTTGGGTGACTTTGCTAAGACCATCTATGTGTTAAAGCCGGCTTTATTCTGTAAGTTAAGACCATCAGTTAAGACTTTTTTATAGCAATCCGCCCCTGATGTGTACAATAAGATTTTCCAGTTTTACTATTCAACACTCTGCCCCACCCCCCTCCCCCCAACACCAAAAAAAATACAGAAAATAAGTAAGAATATGGAATGACACCAAAATAAAAATGTCAATATTTATATTCACTGATTATGATAGTTAGAGACTGGAATCCAGCTTACTACTTTTTGACATTGTCATCAATCTTGATAATCAGTCATGCACCATTACCTCTAAATGTGAGCCATTGCAAACATTACAGTGGTTGAGGAGCCTTCACGGATATTTTGGTCATTGTGCTTTATAATATGATAAAACAAAAAACAAGCACTCAAATGCCTTAATATAGTTTAATATATTTTCCATTTTTTGCAAAGTACAACTATTCTTTTTTTGACTATAACATTTTATATACTTCTTCCCTCCTGATTAGAAAAAAAAAATTCTGACGCTTCATTTATTTAATTGAATATTAAATATAAAAACAAAAATTGAATGTACACATATGTGAAGTTTAGAAAATACATGGTGAAGCTTCTTAGCATTTTGATCAATGTATATGAAAATCCTCATGATGTACAGTATGTACTGCCAAAATTATTGTATTCACATACCTTTCAGTTGACTGGTTGATGATTGGTTGAGGAGCTATAGTGACAGGCATCGATGTGATGATGTTATTTTGCTGTCTCCCACCATCATGCAACCGCTGGTCAATTACCTGGTTTAGATTCAGGGTGTTTAGCGGGTTTGGTGAAGCGAGCAGCGTCTGAAGGTTTACATCTGTGTTGTGGTCGACTGTAGCCAAGGTGTTTGGTTGGAAGGTGTATGTTCCAAGAGATGAGGAAGTTACATTTTGCATTGGTAACAGAACATGTGAATGCTGATCCTGAAGAACTGGAATTGCTAAGCAACAAAAAACACCATAATTACAACATAGAAGACAGAATAAATGTAATGTACATTCAGCATATTACAGTATTATATAGAAAAGTCTCAAGATGATGTGAATAAAATGTTACACATTTGCAGTATGTGACTTTCTACTCCCCAAATACTGTGTTTGGACTTTAAATAATAAGCTGTAAAATTAACCCATCCCCTAGGCATATATTCGTTCAGACTTTGGTAATATTTACAAGTAAAATGGTTGGGCTTGCATTATGTAATAAAATTAATCAAAATACAGTACTCCATTAATTGTGCTAAAGCCTGTTTTTCTGTTGATCATTATTCTAAAATCAACGATTTAAAACGGCGTTCTGCGTTTAAAAATTAATAAAATTCAAATCACGCTGGACCGCCATATTTCCGCTATTTACTATGCTGTGCCAAACGAAATTCATAAATCTTCGCGACAAATTAAAATCGCAATAAAGCAAATTTAACAAACGTTTTAATTGCAATTTTTTATATTATTTATTTATTTTTGTCTTTATTGTGAAAAAACCGTCAGTGTCGTAGCACTGGTATCACTGGTTGATCACACAAAATCAAACAATAAAAA
>JAOTQE010118028.1:0-12772 GCA_025631205.1 Nesometra sesokonis
ACCATATGAAAAACAGGATTTTACAACAACCTGATAATGTCATCCTGTATAAATATGTTGAAATAAATAAATAAATACCTTATGGAGATTGATTACCAACGGGACAGACAGACCTACTAACTGACCAATCAAACAATGGGATGACCGAAACACATGCAAAAACATACTGATAATTTTTTAACCAATTGAAATATTATATTAGTGTAGCTTTGTGTCTGATATGCTTCCCTTCCAGTCTCGAGGTTCCGGATTCGAACCTGGCCGCAAAACAGGCTTTTACCTATAGACAACACTAAAACCTCTTTAAAAGGGTAGCGTTAGATTCTTATCTTGTAATTGGAGAGGCCAGTTTTCTTTGGAAGTATCAGGAAATTTTAAACTTATTGTATTGTTGTTGTTATTGTTGTATTGTATTAGACAAAAAAAAAACAAACTTCGACGTACCCATATAGTAATGATAAATCTATGTATGAGATGTCATCATGACCAAATATAGGCATATCGATGTGTTACTTTTTTCAAGATTTGATAAGTCTATACTATGGGGACCGATAGATCAACCTACCGACACAATATAAAGATGCTTAGACGTATTACAAATAAAGCCCGACGGTTTTTTTGTATTTAGTAATGCATTCGTCGATTCGAACATCCGTTAACAAATCACTAATCATGTAGCATCTACTTATACGCAATTAATAACACGATATTAACCCATCATAATCAAAAAGAATTGTTTTCAAAATACACGCTTTTCGATTTACTAATTATTACAAGTTTTTTGTCGACTTCGAATCGGAAAAGCTCATGCATCGCTTTCAAATTGACAAAATGAATTGGCGTAAAGTATGATGAATTTCACGATAACTTCGTTACGCCGTGTCAGTGAGAAGCTATCCTTTTACTTTGACATTCAATGCTCTTGTATATCGTACTTACGAATTTTACAATTTAATGTGTGCTATTATGTAATCTGAATGTTATGCATACACAAAGTATTGAAAATAAATATTTCGATATCAGTTATGTCATCATCATTTTTGATAAATAAAAAATAACTCAACTTTCATTTTTTACTTATCCCTAACTTTTCTTGGCTCCGCCACGTATTATTACCGTACCCGAAAGGTTCACTAATCAACTAATAAGTACGTGTAGTGCGTGCTCCGGGCGACGGGGTGCGCGCTGTCGTGGATATGCTTTTTTCTTTTTCTTGATATTTATCTATTTATTATATATTTTATATATATATTATATCTTAATCATTACGTTTTTTTTTCTTTCCTTTGGTTAAGATGGTGGATCAAACAAAAAACACTATGGTTTACTGATCTTCCTTTCCTTTGTTGCATTTTCTCAATTAAGAATGACCTATTTTTTCAATATCCTCTTATTTTGTATTATCCTAGTAAGTTGATTTCGTTTTAATATTTATTATTTTGTTGTGTTTTATGCTTCATCTGCTAAAATAAATTTGATTTGAATTGATTTGATGATGACTTAATTAATGTCAAATTCTTATTTCGCAGTTATTATGTCATCAGGTCATGATAACATATATAACTATAGGCAAATTATCTCGAATTATTTGCACTATTTAATACAACGGACTAATTACCACCCGATTCGTTTACATGCAGAAAACATGATGTGATATTACTCATAGGTTAAAATCAGATTAATATTTCGTTTCAATATCATTGAACGGAGGTCTAACATATGTATCGGTGATAGAATCAGAATACAGCATCACATGTGTCCTGTGTTACGCGGGGTATATCACCAATTCCGCATGTAATACTTTGCCCTATAATCTGAATTTTGTACAGATTTAGTCAGGTAATCGCCTGTATTAAACATTTACAATTTTGGGTTGGGTTTTTTGACATAAAAATATACCGATATTAATGCAGTTTAATGCACTAATTTAAAATGTTTATTAAATTCTTTATATTACCTTAACTTCAGTATGCTAAGTTATTTTTTTAATTATGCTGAAGATTCTTTTAAGATATGACAACTAAAGAATACTTATTCCATGGCCCGAAATGACGACCGAAATCATTAATTTCAGATCAGTGGTAAGATCCATTTTAAAGCTGAAATTTTTAAGATAAAAAAAGCATTTTAATTTATAGAATTTATTTAAAAAATTAGCTTATTGTTGTTATTGTAACTTATATTATTGGTGATCATTTTGATTTTTTACGCATGATAATTGTTATCGTGTTAACAGTTGTTTCTTTCAATGCATTTAAATCTAATGCTTTAAACCGTGTACTTATCTTGTTCTTGTATATATACTACTTTGCAAAACATAATGATTAGAGTCAATCATCATTCATCACATATTCCCCACAGTTTTATTATTTCTGATGAAAATATCATATTTTCCGACAAGCTGTAGAATAATTACCTCTATAACGAATTACAACCGAGTTCAATGTATCAACGCTATTCGAATCTCATTTCTTTCTCATCGCTTCTCTATCTTTTGATTAGTTAAATAATATTGCTTAGGCCAGCGGCGGTCGATGCTAAAACAAATTGATTGCGTTCTCTAATGTATATGACTTTAAAATGTTAAATACTTTGTTGTTTCTTTAAATATCACTATTTTATATTACAACAAATTAAATTACCACTCGTAGGTTTGAAAAATTAATATAGTTAAATTAAGACCGTACATTGTTTTATAATTTGTTTACCTCTGAAAAGAAACACATTTAGGTAGAAAAATACATATTTATTTATTTATCTATTTATTTTTATTCTAAAATATACATCATATAATTATATAAATAAGTATTTAATTTTAAATTCGTTATGAAATGAAATGAAGGATCGTTTATACTATAACGATAACAGTTAACAATAACATAATAAAACTGATTTTTACCTACAGAAATTAAAAAAAATTGGAGAAGGTTTAAAAGTAGAATGATTAACTCACTATTTTACAAACCGTATTAAAATGTCGTCATAATCACTATAACGTGAAATCGTCACTACGTCGATTTGATCGTTTTTATTATGACGTCATTTGGTTTGATTGTGAAAATTGTTTGTTTTCTACACAATGAAGGTTTAAACTTCTCCAATTCATTTCAATTTATATAGAGACAACCTATCTTATCAAAGTATCCTAAATCGTTATTGTTTTACGGAATAAACGGGTCTTTAAACCGACACTCAATCACTTAATGGTTTAAGTGCGTATTAAAAAAAAAATAAAAATGGGCTTGGGCAGGCATTTTTCCGCAAGGAGCTATCCCATGATAACTTTTTTTCGAATGTTAATTCTTTTACATCACAGCCATGAACAAAATTCTTTGGAAATTTAGCCAATTGTATTTTTATGTCATTATTTTAATTTATGAGAACATTTCAATAATGAAGTCTGTCAAGCTAGGTATTAAGCTATTAAAATGATTGAACTCAAGTATATATAACCCTATTTTAGGTTAAAATGGCATACCCTAAATAATCACTCATATATACGTGGCATCTGAATGTTATGTCTTAGCAACAAATTCGTCGAAATTAAATGAAGAACCATTATTAGGTGAAATATCTCGTAAGCAACCTATGTAGATTATAATTATGTTAGAAAATTATTATCTGTGTTGTTTTTTAGTATATAATTTATATTTAAACTATAGAAATAGATAGCTTTGATTACCAAATGTTGGAAATACTTCTGCATTCAATCAAATAACAAACAATGAATAATTAAAATACTGCCAATCTAAAGAAAAACGGTATGAAGGACACTTTCCAGCATTACAATTTACTTACAACGTATATTATAAGGAATTTCTCAAACAAAATACTTAAGGCATATGTTTTGATTGCATCGATTTGATCTAAACTAAAGTCATTTTGTGGTACGATAATAATATATATTATGACGTATTCATAGATAGGAACTGCTCTTGAATAGAAGAAACAAAGAAAATAATAATTTATCAATATAATAATGTTTGCTTTCTGTTGATTTTGACCTAAACCCATAATTAATGAAAATGTATGTATAACATAAAATTGCATTTTTTTTCCATTTGTCCTACATTGCCTCTCCTTTTGTAATTTTAATTTACCAGGCCATTTGTTTTACAGTGGTTTTCGTAATTTCCACTGCTTTTAAAATCATTTCGTTTATCATCTGTTTGAGAACTTTTATTATTTTATTTTTGACATTCAATTTAATGTTCAATCGTAAAAATACCTGTGCTAGCCAATTGTCGATAAGTCAAAAACATTGATACAATAAAACAATATTTTGATGATAGTAATAGCTTTTCATTTCATTAAAAAAAAACAGATAGCGACCGAAGTGGATAATGACCATGTTTGCCAATTGATGTCGTACATGCAAGCCCGTAGCATTACAACGGGGCCAAAAATTTGCAGTCTGAGGGTATAAATATATTTCCCGACATTTCGTTCTAGAAAATGGTCTATGTTTTTCTTACTGTATATCCGTAATAAGATAAAACATTTGAAAATATTGATAAAATTGCAAATAATTAATTACTAGTATATGGTAAGGCAAGGCAATTAAAAAAAATAGAAAGAGTGCCCTAAAAGTAAAACAAAATTGGGAAACTCAAATTGACACTTGTGGCAAGCATTTCAAGTAAAAGCATGAAGTTAATACTTGGACAGTGATAACAATAAGAACAACAACGACGACAACAAAACAAAACTAGACAAAAACAGGTTTGGTTAAAGGAAGGTTAAGATCGAAAGAAGTTATTGTAAAGTAAATTGTAGATTATTTACAATATTACATAAAACGACAGTTTATTTGTAGTGTGATAAAAAAAATAAATAAATTGCTGAAGCATGTTTATACCGTTAATAACAGTTGATGAGTTAAGTATATCTACTAAAACGATATTATCGTATCGACGAAGTTTATGTTCGTAGTCAGAACAATAACCTAAAGTTGGCATCGCATCAGTGGTGTAAGTATACTCAATGTGTTTATCAAACAATGAATGTCCGAATTATAAAACGGCGGGTACAATTTAAGCGATGTGTTAATCATTATACGAATTGGGCATATTAAAGTCTTAAATGTGTTTTATATTTGATTTTAGCCTTCTGTTATGTCTTAAGAGCTCTCGGTTTATTCTGTTCTACATCTTTTTGTTGCTTTTAAAAGTGTTATTAATAATTTAAAGTTATATTCGTACACGTGGAATGAGAGAGGTTGATTGACGTTCTTGGCGCGAACCTGTCGTATAATCATTGTTTATTTTACAATTTAGCTGGTAGTAAATTGATTTTAGGTTATAATGTAAGTGAAACATGTATTAGAAGCTCATAGGGTACATTATCCACACGAGTCGTCTGACAATAGAGGGCAGAGCCTATCAGCCTAACACCAGCGAAGTCATTCTTGTGTGGTCAAACTACCGCTTCACAGGCCAACATTTTCAGACCTTGCTTCGTTTTTTCGCTGATTTTTTCTAATTTTCGACATATGGGGGATAATTAGAGTGAATTTTGCACGTGTATCATCTTTTGTGATTTGATAATCGTTTATTAAACACAGATAAATTTCTAAATTATAGCCTGTTTTTTCCCCAAGTTCATGTTCGCCTAAGACCTGCTGTAAACAAGTCGTCCTTCTGCGCATCACTAACAGAACTCATGTCAACCAATCAGAGACCGCCTTGCTTATAAGTTTTTGATAATATATTCATTTACGTATCAATCAGTTTCGTAATTTAGAGTAAATCAAAATACAATCTAGCTGATATGAACAGGTTTTAACCAATGAGAAGCGACAAATTCAGTTAGCGCCGAGTAGCGGAACTAGTTGACAAACCAAAGTGTTTCTATACTTTTTGAAAACTGTCAGCATTTAGTTACATCTGTTACGATCGCTTCCAGACCACTTTCATTCATTTCGAAACATATATAAATGATCGAATCTAATGTGTGGTCATTTTAACTAGATCCCCTGGATTCAACATCTCCTGGAATTCCATATCATCTTGTTATCAAGCAACCGTACCTCGTTCCCGTTTTCCGAATAATCGATTTGTTAAAATCAGTTAGTGTACGAACGCGATGTCTCAGAGCGTAAAATCATCAGACGAAAACTCATCGAATCGGTCGTCGCTTTCGTCATCTTCGGTCGTATCGCCTTTAGTACTCCCGTCTGGACCTTCTGCATTTCTACACTACTCCCCCACGGGTAAGACTCAGTTATTATATTTATTTAGGCCTATAAATTTAGAGTTTTCGTTGCAGATTATTTAACCGCAATTTCATTAGCACTTAGACACCCATCGTATTTGTAACGTGCTTTTAAGAAAATGAAATATTTTATTTTAATAAATAATGTATATTATACAATATTGATTACACAATAATAATTTAATTATCAACCGATTTGTTAACTTCCAGATGAAACTATTTACTGTATAATGTAATTTTATATAGGCCTAACAAACTATCTTATTTAAGATTGTATTTATATTTAGTTTTATGTAATTAACTATGTTTAATTATTCACTGTTGTTTTAAAAATGTATTTTTCTATTTTTTATTATGTTCTGTATGTGATAATTTGTATCAACTCCTGTCGACGATGCCTTTCACTTATTGTCATACTTTAATTATGATATCGATACAACTTGCTAGGTCGTGTTAAACTACTACTTTGCTATTAGCAAAATCAATTAAAAGACCCGTATTCTCGAAAGTAGAGTAACATTACGTCAGGACTAAATTCAGGTTTAATCCAGGACTGACTAAAATGGTATTCTAAAGTTGACAATAGTCCAGACCTAAAAACTTGACCAAAGCATTCTGAATTTTATCCGCCGAGGATACAAGTTTATGGATAGTCCTGGACTAAGAGCTGTTATAAGCTTAGTGCTGGACTAACCTTTGAGAGTACTTTAACGTTTGCCGAATAAAGTAAAAATATGCTAGAATATGAAAACTTCTGTTTTCGAAATAACACTTTTTTTAATACTGACGTTTATAACTAGGACTATCGTAGACATCAACATTCGTTCCTATTTCAATTTTTTTTCAAAATTATTGCAAAATATCTCAAATGATAATGAATCTAAGCACACAGAATACTAACATTTTCCTCATGTATTACAAACTTTAAATTATAATCAACAGACTAACAAAGATGTTAACATTGATTAGGCTAGGCCTATGTAGAGTGTTTCAAGGATCGTAATTCGAAGAGAACTAAATGTTTGCTGACTCCAATGATTCGCTGCACTTATACGGCTAGGCCGATGTTCTAACATATTCAATCAATGCTTGTTATGTAAGACAACATGACGATCGCGAGGCATCGAAATTTCTTTAGATATAAAGGTTATTTCAAATGTTTGTATGTTATTTTCATTTAAACTAAATACAGCATTTATATAGCATTGATTGAGAATGTATTGAATTTATTAATAGCATCTGCATCTAAATATCTGTAGCCTAGCATCTATTCGAAGTAACGTAAGGCGGATTGGATATTTTTTTTTTGCATCGCACTGAATGCTGTATTGATACCGTGACTTAGTACATATTAATTGTTCTTGATTATCTTCGTATAGACCTTAAATTGACGACTTATTTAATGCCACAATATAGGGTTATACATACAGTATACCCACGTAACAGATCAGTGTACAGCAGTAGGCCATTAACCAATAATATGCCCTTGATTTTTGTCTTTTTATGATTTCTCATTAATTATTTTAATCCTAAATAGATCATGTTTCATTAAATTTAAATTTTGCATAAACTGATTATGGATTATACATCAAACAATTTGAGTTTCTACCTAATTTTTAGGCCTGTTGGTGATTGTGGTATTCTCAGTATTATCTTCAGTATAACAACTAAAAATAAGAGTGCTATATCTGTCAAAGTTGTTAAGTTATATAAATTGATTTTTATTAAGGAAATTTACATAATTCTTACATAAACTTACATATTTATATTAATTGTGTATAATAAGTATACTATTTATCAGAAAGCGTTGATATATACAATATTACATTTCTCATAACGCTATTAACTGTTACTCTGTACTAAAACATTTCTTGTATAAAAGTTTTAAAAAATGGAATGTGTAAGAAATTTGAAATAAAGGTGGGTGTTCCCCACGAAAGATAAAAAAAAACAACTAAAAATAATTATTAAATTTAGTGCAACATTTAAAACGTGTAGTAAATTTCAAAGCTTTTATAAAATGTAAAAACAAATATAAATTTTAAATTATGATAAAATAATAAATAAATTATAAATAGTATCATCATCATCATCATCTACATCATCATCATCATCACCATAGATATGAACAGTGGTGTTACTAGGCCGACCGACGAAACATTTTGTTTTTAATTCCGAACCACCCTCCCACGTTTTCAAATTTATCATCATCTTCCGCATAATTGAAACTTTCAGTTTTACGAATACGAATACGAAATGTTTTATTCATCAATAATTCAATTAAATATGGAATATACAAAAACTTAATGAAAATGAAAATGATAAAAATGAGTCCCAGTAAACCAACGTTGGTTTGTACAGAGTGGAACCCTGACTTAACTACGTTAAATTTTTTACACTATTTTTATTAATTTTTATAACTGTAACAGTTAACAGTAAAAATTGAAAAGGCCTAAATACGTTACGTTAATTAAGTAGACAATTATGATTGCTATTATTACATGTTTCTAAATTCCATTTCTGAAATTTGAAAATAAATAAAAGTATTTAGTATGCTTATTTTTACTTTTAATTAATTTCTATTAAGTATTATGATTTTTATGGCTAAAGCACAATCCTAAATTAAATACAAATATATTTTATTCGCTCTGATTAAATTATAATTACAATCAATTTTACTTTATTTTGTATTGGTTTAAAACACTCAACTTAACTGCTCGCGTGTACAGAATGTCGCGTAAAGGGACGCAAATCACGCGAGTGCAGTGATCAACAAATAGCAGCGCCCACAGTTTGTGTATTGGGTATCAGAATGTTTTTTCGAGGCATCATTTTTATTCACAATATTATAATTGAAATTCAATTAATTACTACAGTTATAAACAAGTAACATTCATAAGACATTTTAAATGTTTTGCCTATAACTCAGACTTAGGTGTAACGAATCCTTAAAAATACGAAGTTGGGTTGCTTAACCTTTAAATCTGCATTTGCATGCGTTTAGAAATAATACATGATATAAAAAGGGCATCTAATCAAACACAAGTATGACCCAAATTAAAAGTCATCCGTCAAATAAAGTAATATTCTAACATTCTAACATTCACAGGATAAAAGGTAACATAGGCCTACTAAAAACTATCAATAACTGTACAGCATTTTATTAAGTTCATTTCCGGTCGGTTGGTTCAGTCTGATACATAAATGTCGCAGGTTCAGTCATACCTTATTTAGCGATGAATTACGCCTTTTGGGACTTCAAATGATGACCATCAAATTAGATAACCTTCATAGCACGCGTTAACTCTTACTTATTAGGGTTATTCAATAATATAGAATTATCACCATATTATATGAAATACTGTGAATTACTACGAAATCATTTAAAAAGTTAACATTGAATAATAGAAATAATAATTAGGCCTTATGATTATAGCATTTATGACGTTGACAATTTAATTAGATGAAAATTACTACAAAATAACCTAATGTATGGAGTTTATTGCATGTTTTTTGAATGGTTATTTTGTTTTAGAATTTGAATATTTTTTTATTAATCTTTGCTGTTATGTTATAGTAATGTGAAAGATTATGTTTCGAAATAAAGTAGCGTTTGCATGCATTCCTAGAAATAATAGTGTATGAACACATTGTTGGGTTGAAATTGTAAATATCGAAATGTACTACGTTATTTAGGTTATGGTGCTGTTTATTTATTTATTTATTTAACCATATTTAAAGAGGGTGACCAATCCAACGTGAGCTGATTATGAGAGACCCTTAACAACAAATTATCCACATATTGGGGGTACAACTTCAAGTTCAAACTCAAATTCAATATTTATTCACAAATAATTGCGAAAAGGAGCCAGAAAATAGCTTGCGCTAGTCAACGCTTGACTCCTAATCTAAAATTATATACAGTTTCATAATATATTAACTTAATGTTTTAACTGATCCTTTGTTAAGAGAAAAAAAACAATCACGAAATAAAAATAAATAATATGGGCAGACAATAAATCATTTTTTAAGTAGAAATGAATTCAATTCGGTTTTAAAAATAGATCCTAAAGAGGTACTTTTTAAATTTAAAGGTAAATTATTCCAAAGTTGTAAACACAAAAGGAAATTTTAAATTAAATCACCCAAACTAAATTCGCATTTTATTGTTATTTATATCTAATTCAACGAATAATTTAAGAAAATAACTTTTAAGAAGATATAAACCAGGTTAGATAATTATTTCTGTAAGTATGGGTCACAGTCATAAGTTAAATTAGAAGGCTAGTTCGGAAAGCGACTTACTACAATAAAAACAAAAACGAAATTATAGAATGCGTCCACTAAAAAACCGGGCGACGAACGGACTGATCGTCCAACTAACTGGTGGCATAACTGAGAAACATTACATGTACTAGGTACAAAATTGTAAAACAAGTGGAACAATTTTTACTTCTACTGAGCAGGATTCGCCCAACAGAAAATTATACATATATTCTGACGCATCTAAAAGAAACAAAAAAATATGAAATCATAAAATATTTAACACTTAAATACATTGGAAATGTAATAATTAAGGTCCAACCTTAAAAATCTATCACACTTTTAATCAAGACAAATGTATAGGCCTACCCCATTATGAATTAAAATTATTTATATTTTATAATATTAATTAACTGTGTAGTTTATTTTATGACAAAGTTAACAAAATATAATTATTAGACTAACATATCCACTTGACATTTAAAAGAAACTTGCGTAGATGGTAAATTACTGTAATTATAATGGAATAAAATCGGAATGCATGCCGTCCTATATTAACGCATGAAGCAGATACAAGATGACGCCGTAAGTACCGTTAGTTTGGAATTTTTCTTTATGCTTTAGTTGCATCTATTTCTGTAGTTCATTTTGATTTGTTGGTTTGTCGGTTCTAGTTATTCTTAACATGTATTACCATGATTCAGGCGCGGATCCAAGGGGGAGGGGAGGGGGCGCAGAGGGGCGCGCGTGTCCCTATTACCCTCAAAACGTAGTTGCGCCGGCCCCACCCCTTATATTAGGTGCGCCGGGTCAAATAACTTACCTGGAAAACCAAAAATACGTTTAAAATAGGGTAATAGGACACCAAATTGGGCAAATGAGTTTTTTTTTTTTGCTCTTCAGGAAAAAGTTGGAAACCACTTCCCCCCCCCCCCCGCGGGTGGAAAATCGCGCCCATTTCGGTGAAGCCTGGATCCGTCCCTGATGATTTATGTTAGTCCCAATGGTTTCACACAGTCCGCAGTTGTTTATTTATGTTGATGGTCATTCAATTAGTCTGTAGTCTCTCTGTATGTCTATCCCAAAACATAGTTTTGTATAACACGAGGCATCTTGATTTGATTCGTTGATTTTTATTTATATAATTTTTACTTTTCAAAAAAATGTAATATAACAAAATAAAATAATATTCAATTTAATAATTAGAATTGCTACGCTTTTACAAATAACAGTGTGTTTCTTTAATTCAATTATAATTGTCATGTCCGTCAACAAACACACCTCGACCTGTTTTTTTTTTATAACGTTTCATTGTATTTATTTCCAAATTCCAAATTCGACATCATCTTCAACATGGTGTATTACTTTTGCTCTATTTTTACGCGTCATTGACTGTATAAATGGTTTTATTTCAAGGTTAAAATAATGTTTTGGTAACAAATGTATGCATTTTTTCTAATTATTTAAATATTAAATAACCTTATTTTCTGTTAACGGTGTTTGTTCAGTGTGTAATATTTAAATAATTTAAATTGTAGTATTGGTATACAAAATCAATGTTTCATATTGGTTTTAAGGTTAAATTTAAGATTTATACTTTTAGATAAATAATTTTACAATTTTAACATGTAAATGAGAACTGAAGTTCCCCGTCGACGTTTGTGTATATAAATAAGAAATGTGAAAATACACCACTGATTACACTAACGGTTCTTCTGCTAATATCTCTCCCTCGTCGCATAATTTAAAAAAAAGAATAAAAACCATATCTTTAGTTTTTTTTTCATTTTAAATGTTAAAAAAACACATTTTAATTAAATTAATTCGATTCTTGTGACTCACTCTCTTTTAATTAGTAGGCCTATACTATGTTACCGCATTTTATTTTTTTTTCATTTTTTTTTTCTTCTGTCGTTGTTTCCATGCTTCGGTATTTTGGTCTTAATTACAGCAAAATGTCTAAAAGCAACAAGTAGAATACGTTTACATTCTTCACTACAGATTGCTTCATAAGGAGAGCCTGATATTTATACATATTATTTAAAATGATTTTTTTTTCAATCTGTTGCCTAGTTTTCATCTTCAGACCAAACAATAAAATGGAACGATGACTAGTAATTTGTCATTAGGACCATTGATCCACCCGAAGGTCCGTTGGTCCGAAGGTCTGTGTGATTTTTTTTTATTGTCACATTGTGCTTGTCGCTATTTATAATTTTTTTTTTTTGGTACGTCCACTGGTGATTTGAGGCGTCTTCAACTTCTTCAAAATTCTGCTGCTCGTGTTGTTACTTTG
>JAOTQE010118039.1:0-12771 GCA_025631205.1 Nesometra sesokonis
GGCTAAAAAGGCGGCCATTTTGAAAATGTAATGAAAAAACTGGAATCCACTTTTTTCTTATTCTGTGATGTTTGTAGGTGTGTTTAAAGCTAATTTCCAAGAATCTACCCAAAATTTTTCTTTTTTTACATAAGCCCACAGACTAGCACCTTTGCACAACATCACTCATCAGGATGCCAAATAGAAATAGGGAACTGAGGAGCAGCAAGTGTTTAATAATTTAAAAAGTGCCCTTGTAAGTGCTGAGGTCACTGCATACTGTATTTTGACCCTAACAAAGACCCAGTTGTCATAGTTGATGCAAGCCCTACAGGGTTTGGTGCAATGCTTTGCTAAGCGAGACGTGTAGTATCGTATTGTAGTCTTGCACTTACAGACGTAGAAGAATGATATTTTCAAATCGAGCGGGGTTGCCTGGGCTGTTAAACACTTTCATATGCATTTATATGGAAGCATATTCACTGTACTTACTGATCATAAGCCACTGCTAAAGTTATTTAACATGAAAAACTCTAAACCAACTGCACATTGATACATTACACTGATGTATCAACCAGAAAAAGACAACCCTTTGGACTATCTGGCACGTCCCCCATCTCAAACTGCCTCACATTCTAACTTGCACGCAGCCGGAGATTGTTTATTACTTATATCAATATGCCATTTCTAAGGCCATGACATAACCAAGAGGTTGCGGTACCAACAAAGGGGGACGCTATAATGCAGAAGCTCAAACAGGCATTACTTACCGGAAAAAAGACAGCTGGAACGACAAAAACATTTCAAAATTCAAACAAATTAGATATCAACTTTCAGTGAATAGTGACGTTATTTTTCGGGATTCGCGTATTGTACTACCCACAGTTTGAAAACACAAGCAATTGATTTAGCTCATGAGAACCTCATCAGGGGATTGTTAAAACAAAGCATTTGATATGGTTCCCGGAGATAGAAATAGTATCATTAACTTCAGCGAAAGCGGTCATTCCTAGGCTGGATGCAGTATTTGCCCGACAAGGCATTCCGAACATGGTCAAATCCTATAACGGTACACCATTTAACACAAAGGACTTTGAAATTTTTTGCACTGGGTTTGTACACAGGAAATGCACACCCTTATGGCCCCTTGCCAATAGTGAGGCCCCGTGCCAATAGTGAGGCTGACTGTTTTATTCGCACTTTAGTAAAATCATTACGTACTACAAGTGCTTCTGGATTGAACTGGAAACAAGAAGTGTGGAAGTTCCTTTGTCAGTATAGAGCAACTCCAAACACATTCACAGGTGTTCCTCCTTTTAAAGCCCTCAACGGTCGTAAAATGAAAGTTAACTTGCCTCAGGTTCCTTGGAGATCTCCAAATGTGGCAGAGCCAAACCAAATGAGACTATACGTCGCAAAGGTTAGTTTTTCATAATACTGTAGGCAGAAATTTACAAATGGTCAATTTTTTTCAAATTTCATTTTATTTAAAAATAACAGTTCATAAATTCAACTTACATACTACCTTAACAATTTTCAGATATATGATCAGAAAATGTTCATTAGAGTCCATCAAAATGTCCCGTTTTCCAGATCAGCTTGTTTTGATTTTGAAGTACAGACATCCGAGTGAAGCGAGCAATTTAGGCTGGGGGTCAGGGGCCGCCGAGGACACCCGGTTGGTGTTCAGGGGCCGAAAGCCCCGAAAAAATTTGCATTATTTTACATGCTAAAAGACACAATAGTCCATTAAAAAAAGTTTAGTTTTCCAGTTCAGCCGGTCTCAAAGTTTAGACTTGCGAGCAAAGCGAGCAATTTCTGGGGCTAGCAGGCCGCTGAGGGCTCCAGCTAGAGGTGCAGGGGCCGAAGGCCCTAGAAAAAAATATGGTATTTTACATGCTAAAAGACACATTCAGGGGCGGATCCCGCAGAGCTCGAAAGAGCGGGTCCGATGTCAATTTGGACAACACAAGTGTGAGATTTTAACAGTAAACTGATGGCAATAGGCGTGGGTCCAGGGCCGGCCCACCTAGGGCCCGGGAAAGGTTTTCTATACAGATTCTGTCTGTTACAATTTTAGAGGTCCAAAGTGTGCAAAAAATATTTTGCCGACTTAAAAGGGCCCGGGATCCGCACCTGACATTAGAGTCCATCAAAATTCTGTCCTGTTTTCCAGATCAGATGTTTTGGTTTCGAAGTTCAGACTTGCGAGTGAAGCGAGCAATTTAGGCTGGGAGCCAGGGGGCCGCAGAGGACGCCTGGTCGGGGTTCAGGGACCGAAGGCCCTAAAACTGCGTTAATTTACATGCTAAAAGACACATTAAAGTCCATCAAAATGTTCCGTTTTCCAGTTCATCCTGTATTGGTTTCGAAGCGAGCAATTTAGACTGGGGGACAGGGGCCACCAAAGGCCTTGATATTATTGAATATTTGTGTTATTTTACATGCTAAATGACACTTAACCTTAACACATTGAGTGATGTTATCGTTTATAGTGATTGGTCACGGTGCCTACATGAAGGCAGGGTGACTTATGTTTTATGTTTACTAGGCCGTTTTACCAAGTTTTACCCCGAAAATATTAGCCCACTTAGTGGAACTCCAGCTTCCGTGGGGGTTCATCCGAACCCCCCTAAATACGGGCCTGAAAACTTACATTTTAAATGTGTGAACTTAGATTGTTCATAACTTTGCAAGAAAACATCGTATGAAACTGATTTTTTTTTTGCATGTTAAAGATAATAATGTGTAGTTGTATAATCTATTTTTTCAATTTTCCGACGTATGTCTCATTTGGCTTGACTCTGCCACAAATAATGATCTCATAATCCGCAAAACTGACCAGCTGAACAAAACTAGATCTAAGCCCATGCCAATTATCACTTGCCCACCAAGCCATCTGATATCAAAGTCGGTAATACAGTCCTCATCAAACAAAATCCAAAAACAGTTCACTAAATCCCCATACAACCCCCAACCGATTCTTGTTGTCACAATAAAGGGAAATTCAGTCACAGCAAAAGGCGGCTCAACTCTTGCAACTCGGAATGTTTCATTATTTTGGGGTGCCGAGACAAGAAAATCTCACTCATAAAAATGTTTTTGAACTTTGCATGTCTGCTATTAATCGCCAAGATTTACCATTTCTCATCTTTTGTTCGTTATAACAGGCCGATTTAATTTTCTTATTTTTTAAGGAGGGTTTCAATGGAAACAATTTGCTCTTGGGTTTTCATTAATGACCATTGCTCTATAGAGAAAAACGGCTGCATTTACCCATGATGTCATCCGAGTTATGTTGCTTAGAATTTAATAGATATTTGGGCCAGCAGAAGTTTTCATACCAAAACAATTCAATCACTATTTAATATGCTTGATGATGTATTGTAGAAAATATTTAAACTTAGTTATCTCGTCCCCGACTTTGAAATGTTAAATTTTGTAATCAAAGAGATCTGTAAATGCTACTGAATAATACCAATTTCTGATAATACAACTGCGCATGTCCTACATTAATTAGATATTTTTTCATTTTTATTGTCTCAATATGTTGGTCAGTTTAATAGTGGAGGTATTTTATACTTGTGATTAGGTTTATAATAATATGTGATTATTTTATTCATTTTTTCAATTTTTTTTTTATTAACATTCACTTAATTCATGATTATAATGTATTGTGGTGATCACCATAATTGTTTTAATGTTTTTAAAATGTTCTTTTACTGTTATGTTTACATATTTGTTTTAAATTTGGGTATCATTATATATATTTGTACTTTTTTTTGTGTTATATATATTTTGTATATTTATACTTCTAGTGATTGTAGGCCTACCGAATTCAGATAATTGAAATGCATTTTAACAACCTGTTTCAATATTGTTAGGCCTAACAGGTGTCCTTATATCTAATAAGGATTCTTGTTAGGCCTAATAATAAAGCATCAAATTCAGGATTAACTTGGAATAGTTTTGTTCTGTATACTACATGTATATTTATAAACATTTTTTGTATATTTATGCAAGTTTATTTTTTATAAACAAAAGTTCTCATCTAAAACGATCAATTTTTTTCTTTTTTCATTTTGGGGATGAGTTGACTTGCGGACCAGTTGACTTGCGGACTAGTTGATTTAGGGATGAATTGGTGTAGACGAGTTGACATAGAACGAGTTGACTTGAGGACAAGTTGACTTGAGGATGAGTTGCTTTGGGGTCGAGTTGACCTGCTATGTGATGATGTCATACCAAGCATTGCACGTGTGTCATGTCTGGTCCCGGTCAACTCATTCCCAAACCGACATCATCCTTGGTCAATTAGTTCCCAAGTTAACTTGTTTAGGAACTCATCCATACCAACTCCTGCCCAAGTGACAGGGAAGGGTGGGGGCGCCCTTTTTCAGGTCCGGGTGGGCGTGGTTGCCGGTTTGTTTTTGACGAGGGCAAAAAAAGGTTACTTACCCCATTTTATCATGTTCAGGTGCCCTGTTTTGGTCTATTTTTTGTTTTATACGTCAATTGTACACCCGGCACCCCTCATGTAAGAGAGCCGCAACTACGCTTTGGCGATAATAAGGACGCACGCTGGCTGCGCCCCTTATTTTAGATAAGGTATATACACATAAATAATGTCAGACTTTTGCTTAGGCCTATTCACGATACCTACTGAGCTCTCCTTTATTCAGATTCAGAAACACTTTATTGTCACAACTGTCAAAGACAATTATGAGGTACATTTTCTAAGATACACTCGTAAATTTATTAAACATATCCAAATTGCATTAAAAAGCATTAGTTATCTATTAAACTGTTTATTGAAAAGTCTGACTGCTGATGGAATAAACACATGGGCGCCGGCAAAGGGGGGGGGGGGCGTCAGGGGAAACGCCCCTGTGGGGGCCATGGGAAGGCTTATCTGCACTCTAATAGTGTGTATTTGGCATATTAGTTATAATATAACTGATATGGATGATGATCAGGATCGAGTTTGGTCTAACAAGACTCTTACTATCCACACAAATGTGCAAGTCTATGAGGCATGCGTGCTGTGGGTTTTACTTTATGGATGAGAATCTTGGACATCGTCATCAGGAGTGTCGTCTGAACTCCTTTCACATGCACTGTTTGAGAAGGACTGTTGGTGTCTCTTGGGAGGACAGAGTCACTGATGTTCGTATCCTTGAGATCACTCACTCTACCAACCTCATAACAATCACCAGGAGCCGCCGCTTAAGGTGGATCGGTCATGTGCGGAGGATGGATGAGGAAAGCTCAACAGGAATATTATCTTCACCAGAGGCCAACTGTTTCAACGCAAGGCTGACTTCTTTTAAAGTTGGTAGCTCATCCAATTAAAGCAGGGAAGGAAATTCAGGAATGGAGTTGATAGCACCGATATCATCTGGAGCGTGACGAGAATAGAGATCAGTAAAGTACTGGATCCACCTGGTCATCTGTTGAGCAGAGTCTATCAAAACCTGCCCATCAGCATACAACATTGGTTTAGGGCTCAGAGCCTCATTTATTTCCTTGTATAGACCACGTAGATTACCAGTATCATTACACAGCTGAATACGAGAAGAAAACTCACTCCAGTACCTTTCAATACATTGACAAGATAAGCATTGAGCCTTGGACTTGATTTCCTTGAAACGTTCTGCATTTTCTTAAGATGGATCTACCAGGTATGCGTTGCGAATTAGTATTTTCTCAGATAGTATGGGAGAAATAATATCAGTTGAGGCAGCATACCAGTCAGGTTGCCTCTTTTTCTGGAAACCAAGAGAGGCCTCTGCAGAGTCACGTACACATTTAACAAATGTAGAGCATGCGTCATCAAGGCTCCCCTATTGGGGGATTGCAGACAAATTGTCGGCAAGAGCGGATTGGTATCGCAAGCGTACTGTGTCTTTCTTCAGAGCACAGATATTTAACCGAGGTTTGGCTTTCATCAGGGCAGTATAGGATTGATTTCTTAAGAGGCAGTCGGACCCTGCAGCGAACCAGGGCATGGTCACTGTTGCAGTCAGCACTGTGGAAACTACGCACATGGCGAACATAGTTGTTGGATTTACGACACAAAACATGGTCAGGTGGGTGCTGCCAGGTGACCTTTCTGCGTTCACTGCCTTGAAAGTATGTCCACATAATCCTGAGAGAAAACTTGCAGCACAGTTCAAGAAGACGTTGCCCATTCTCATTCATATTTCCAAAGCCATGAGGACCCAAGGCTTCAAAGTCGCGGCCAACACGTGCGTTGAAATCTCCCAAGACGAAAGCACTGTCGGCTTGTGGAATAGACAGTAATAAACTGGTTAGACTGTCATAGAAACTATCATTTTCTTCAGAAGAAGAATTTAGATTTGGAGCATATGCAGAGATGATGTGACAGGTATGGTTACCGCACTCAGTGGCATATCCAAACGGGGTAGTGAAAAAATTTAAAAAAATCGATAAAGTTTTTGATATGCCAGAATTTATAATCGTCATCTTTTAAACAAGTTATGTCCTTACTAGTATAGTTTACGGTAAACATTCAATCCAATTGAATTATTTGCTGAAGTGAGGTTTAAGCATGCACATAAACAATGAACAAGAAAAATCGCGATATGTAGGCCAAATTTGGTTCATGGGGCAGATTTGTGGTGGTGGAAATTTTGAAAAAAAAATGTATTTAGTAAAAATTTGATTGATATGTACATTATTGTCATTTAGTCATTGATTAAACTAGCCAAAGTGAAAAAAAATACCAAAAAACCGTTCATTATTGATTTTGGATTGGGTTTTGACAATATTATTACTTTACAAATAGGCTTCAGCTCCACCATGGTTGGGGGTTAGGTAAGAAAATTTTGAAATATGACGCCTCTAAATGACTGAAAATGGCATTCAAATAGAATCCCATTTTTTCTTAAAATAATGACATTGTCAACACCCCAAGTCATCATTTCTAAAGATTACTCCCTACATCTTCTATATGAATGCCATTTTCGGTCATTTATAGGCATCATAATTCACAATTTTCTTACCACATCTCCAACCATGGTGGGGCTAAATCCCATTTTCTTCTTAAAGTAAAGAAATTGTGAATACCCAAGACATTGTTTATAGAAATTGCTATCTAAATGTTCTATTTTATCACCATTTTTGGTCATCTAGAGGCTTCATATTTCAAAGTTTTACCTCAGCCCCAACCATGGTAGAAATTATTCCCTAAATGTTCTATTTGAGGGCCATTTTCGGTCATCTTTAGGCGTCATAGTTCAAAATTTTCTTACCTCAGTCCCAACCATGGTGAGGCGGAGTCCCATTTTTTCTTAAAATAATGACATTGTCAACATCCCAAATCACATTTCCAAAAAGTACTCCCTAAATATTCTATATAAATGCCATTTTCAGTCATTATATAGGCATCATAATTCAAAATTTTCTTACCTCAGCCCCAACCATGGTGGGACTGAAGCCCATAATGTCCCTCTTAAAGTATTAAAATTATCAAAATCTTAAGACACTATGTCTAAAAATCACTCCCTAAATGTTCTATTTGAATGCCATTTTCAGTCATCTAGAGGCGTCATAGTTCAAAAATGTTCTTACCTCAGAATCCCATTGTTTTCTTCTTAAAAGTAATGACATTGTCAATATCCTAAGACACTATTTCTAGAAATATATTTCTAGAAATTACTCCCCATACTGTATGTTCTGTTTTAATGCCATTTCTGGTCATCTAGAGGCTTTATAGTTCAAAATTTTACCTCCTCCCCAACCATGGTGGGGATGAGATCCATTTACCCCTCAAAATAATAAACTTGTCAAAATCCCAAGATAGGTATTTCTAAAATTACTCCCCAAAACGTTGTATTTGAATGCCATTTTCAGGCATCCACAGACTTCATATTTCAATTTTTTTTTACCACAGACCCAACCATGGTGGGGCTGAAATAGGTTTGGACTTTCAAACTGAGCACCCCCCCCCCTTCGCCAAATCCTGGATACGCCCCTGGCACTTTAGACAGAGTTTCATCAATCTTTCTGAGATACCTACAGGAGTCTGCACACAGTAGGAAGAAACAGTATTCTTGACAGCCAAGCCAGCCCCATGCCTGGGCAGAAATGAAGAACATCACGCTAGCCCTAGAATGAGTAATCTTCAATCTTCTCAAGCAGAATAGTGCAAAGAGGCAAGGCAAGCAGAGACGTCAGAGCAGTCCTACAATATGCATCCAGTGGTTGTGGGAGAAAAATCCTCATACGTCCTCATACTGTTGGGACCGAAGTCCTCATCTGCCGAAGCTGTAGAAGACAACTTCACCGTTTTATCCCAGGCAGGGAGATTTTTTTTGTAGGGGTTACCTCTCTTAGCCTTTACTCTCCATGAGCTTAAATGCACAAGACAAGACAGGACCTATTTACCCATAGGTGGGGCAGGAATTAGTAAGAGGCCAGGGCATATCCACACGCCGGTGGGCCATGCGCCAAATACCTTCTGTGGGGTTCCTGCAGTTTCACTGGTCGCAAGACCAGCTAGTTACGGCGGGTAAGAACGGGGAGGTTGTGGAATAGGACTTGTGAAAAGGAAGGCTATAAATTTCAATTTGGACTTACAGTATATCTGCCAAAACCAGATGAGGAGAGTACCAGAATTAGGAAAAGAGTAAAATGATAGTAGAATATGGATAAAGAAAGGAGAACTGGTAGGAATCGAAGGCTAGGCCTCGTATCGCATCTTTTTTACTTTACCCACCAAGTGGGTGACATACTAGCCTAGAATAATAGATGTCCTGCCCATACAGAGGGGCAAGTCGCTGAATAGGGTTCATTTTGCATTAAAATCCTCAAGTTATAAATGTCCTGGAAATGTCATGATATTGAAATTTAGTTGAGGTAAAAAACATAGCTATTTTCATTAAACTCCCAAAAGTTCATTTTTATTATTTTTTAAACCATGCACGGCAAGACCATTGATTGTGTGTCATTGAAATTTAGAAAATATGATCTGTAATGGCCTTGAAATGTCCTTGAATTTGAACCCTGTAAGAGGTAATCGCAGTGAAAGAGTGGATCTGGTGAGCAGTAGCTCTTGTTTTATGATGGGCCTCGCATTATGTCATGCGTGGTGATTCAGGATGCTTAAAAAATAAAAATATGAATAATACAGTATTATTACAATAAGTTATTATTTTGGACAGAATTTTGGATTTTGTAAGTATATAACATTCACCAACATAGACGAAAAATTATCAATGTCTTATTCTTTTTTTATCAACAGATTTGCTGGACATAATGTTTATAACATCAGTAAAATTGTCAGGAAGTCTTCGAGGTATCAGACATTTTCTAGAACCGCCATCAGTCACTTTTCAATGCTGTTTCACCTATTGCACATCCCCTTCATATCCAGCGTCAAGGTTTAATCCTATAAAAATTCAAATGATATCCGACTCACTTCACAAACAGATTTTTAAAAATTCACAGAATTCAGAACATGAACTAAGTAAAGAACTAATTAACACAAGTATAGAGGATCTAAAGGCACATGGTCTTTGGGGAAAACGGGGATCTGTACTTCCAGATGTGAACTTTGACCTTCCAAAATTACATGGAGATAATATAGATGACCATTTTAGAGAAATTTCCAGAAGACAGATACAACCATATGTGAAATTGGCAGGTTCTCTAACCAAAAATTCATTACCTCCGAAACCAGATGAATGGCTTATGCGTAGTGGGTGGACACGATATGATGCCAAGGGAGTCATTGAGAAAGTAAATTATCCCAGAGAAGATGCTGTTGTATTTGATGTTGAAGTGTGCATGAGTGAAGGAAACTTGCCGACACTGGCTGTTGCAGTTTCTCAAAAAGCATGGTGATTATTTTTTTTTATTTATAGAAGTCCAATACTTTGCATGAAAAGAAACTAAAGAACAGTACATGTACTTTCAAAATCCCTATTCTTGATTTCAACATTCTGAATTTAACTATACAGTATTTTTCTTTATTATTTTTATTTATTACCCATCAGGCAAAGTACATTGTTGAATTTAAGGCGGCCGTAAAAACTCATCTTTTTAATATGTATTTGTCTTAATTACTAGCATTTTTATTTTCTGTTCAAAGTACTTTCGTGATGCTCAGTTATGGATAATTTGTTTAGTTAGATGCCCATATAACTGAGAACACCTGTGAGTTATATACTAGCCGGTCTGTGCACCTTAAATTGCTGGTAAACGGAATGCAGTTGTATGGGTTTGATATTCTTGGTAGTATAGGTTTACGGTAATTCTCTAAGCTTCACGTTGCTACTTTTCTCATTATTGCGCATTGAGGCTATGTATAATGTGCTATAAAAGCCTAAATTATTATTATTTTTATTAACCGTTTATTAATCATTTGCTATGCGCATTCATAAACCAATGTTTTAAGAATAGCGATGAAATTATTCTTACGACTTGTCGTAAAAATAGCCACTGCCTTATAAATATACTTATCAACCATTTTTATGACATTTCATTACTTCTCAACCAAAAGAAAAACGGAATTTGATTTTTTTAGGTTTAGAGCAGATGAATCATTTTGCTTTGCTTACAAAAAAGTCTAACCAATGGCATGGCAAATGCTGTATATTTGAATTTGGGAATTGTGGACCATAAATAAAATCTTTGTCATAGTAGAGCAGTTATTGCCATGAGGTGTGCATTTTCATACTAAAGCATGAAACTTGGCACAAAGTATCCCTAATGTGGGTGCTAAAAGTTCTAAAGTTCGCTATGGCTGCCATCTTGAATTCAAAATGTTGGTCATAAATGAAAACCTATGCTTCTATCTCATTAACCACTAGTCTTAGAGACAACTTGATTTTGATCTCATATATACAATTTCAGTTTGGTCTAAAAAAACATTTTGTACAAAAACGAAATAACGTTTCTGTAAATTTGACTTTATATTGATAACTCCGTAACCACTGGTCACAGAGATATTATTTTAATGGCATATTACTCAGCACCTATACAATTCCATTTGTTGCAATGAAACTTTTTTTCAATGAAAAACCAGAAAAGATGTTTCTGACCTTTAAACTTCAATTGCATTTTGTTCACAGCATACATTTTTATTTGCTAATGAAATCAATTGTCAATAGCAAACCAGAAATGTTATTTGTGACTTTTGACAATATATCAACTGTAAAAACTTAATCTTAACCTTTAAATTAGTAATTATTTTGACTCCATTGGTTTAATGTCATATGAAATACTCTTGATTAACTTTAATCTCATCTTGCATTTGAGTATTGTTACATTGCAGTTTGGATCCACACAATTCTCAGGTTTTCTAATTTCAGATGCCCAGTCAAGATGGGACTGAAACTACTGATTTTTTAGTCCATCACATTCCTGAATTGTGTTATATTGTGTCAACTTGAAAAGGCATTTAGAAGTGTAAGATCACTTCCGAGCATCTAATGGTGCTAAATTTTTATATTTTCAATCGCATGATGAGGCTGAGGATGTTGGGCTTCATTTTTTTTTCATTCGAATAGTGTTTCATGCCACATTATGCATATGTCATTTGCAAGCCTCTAGAAGTGTAATAGTCTAAAATTTCTCCAACCATGGTTGGTGGGCCTGAGTAGGTTGATACATCCTTCCCCTCATTCCAAAACATTGCGATTCAATTTAAACCATAAATAGTGATACTTTTTGCATTAAAAGGAATAAAGAGTCCCATTTCAGAGCATCTCAGGTGCAATCTAAACTTTTAGCACTCCATCCGTTTCATACAGTTGTAATGCATTAATTACGTTAATTTCACTTTGAAATGATTTTCAAATGTTTAAAGCGTGCCATTTCTGAGGAACTAAAGTTGTAATATACTAAAAATTTCGGACTTCAACTCACCCATGGCACGGGTAATAAAGCGGGTATGTTTTGTTCACATAATGCAATTTCAACTTCATTTTTAAAAGTAAAATATATATTTGCATTTTTGAGCATCTAGATTTGCCATTTTCTAATATCTTCGCACCTCATCCCGGAAATTGTGCATTGTTTCCTTCAAATGATAACATTTTCATGTCTAAATTGTACTATCACTTTTGCAAAGCATTTTTAGATGTATAAGAGTTTTAATTCCGATCATCTAGAGGTTTAATAATTTCACCAACCATGACAGGCCTGCGATAGTAGGATCTTTTTTTTCTAAAAGTTTTCGTCTCCACCCTCTATCATCCCCCTCTTAGACAACCTTGACTATGGATTTGCCTCCCGTATCCTAAATATCTGTCAACTTTCCACTAATTCCTAGATCACCACTGACTAGGAATGGTAAAATTAAAACTGTTATGCGATACAAGCTTAGAAATTCAATTTTGAGGTTAAAAAGCCTAAAAAATAAAATTTTTGGAAAAAATATGACCCTTAATCATAAATTCACGGATGACATCCAACTGTAAATCTAACATCAAATAGGTATGGGAAGTAATAAATTCTGTTATAAACCCTGGTTAAAAAAAGTGAAAATACACCAAATGTTTGAAAAATTAACAATGAATATGTTTATGATAAATTCTTATTTGTCAGGATTTTAATGATTATTTTTTCAGAAATAGGTATAAGTACTTGTAATTCTATTTCTAAAAACGACATTGATCCATTC
The DNA here is from genome assembly GCA_025631205.1 of Nesometra sesokonis. NCBI lineage: Eukaryota > Metazoa > Echinodermata > Crinoidea > Comatulida > Antedonidae > Nesometra > Nesometra sesokonis. Next base: position 12,629 of record JAOTQE010118039.1, read on the forward strand.
TCTTATTGCTGCGAAGCAGCTAATCCTAATCTGTACAGCAAATTTGACCTCTCGAGGTCACTGTTTGTCTGATCATATCGGCCTTCCACGCCCTGAACAGTGGAGTTGTGTTCTTTTGTTCTGCCGGGTAAAATCAATTACTG
>JAOTQE010118050.1:0-12771 GCA_025631205.1 Nesometra sesokonis
GTATTATTTAGCTCATTAAACCTATACAAAAACCTCCTACTGTTAACCATAAATCCGGTTAAAGATAAATGATGCTACCTGTGTGATGGTTATTCAACAGTATTATGTTATTTGATATTATTTAGTTAGTTAAAATACTTGACCTGGAAAATGGAATGAGCCACCGAAAAGGACATCTGTATGCGGGACAGGGGACTACATACCCCGTCAACAGACCTCCCCACCCCCGGTACGGGAAGAGATTTAAGATTTCGTGGGGGGGCTTTGTAGGTCCAGTATGACCCGAACCGATGACATGCGCAAGTAAAATAGAAACATAGTTGTTTATATTTCCTGTTTTGTTTCAGATAATTTTATTTGTTGAATAGTCAACCAGTATTTATTTAAAAAAAAAAACTCAATTCAGTGATATTATTTTAACCCACTTTATGGGTTATTTTTTAAAAGTTATCTTTTGAAAGACAAATATTATCCCGTTTTAAAGTTCGTATCTTAAGATTTTAGGTGTCGTTTTCGATTAGGGGTTGACGATGTCTGATCAGATTTCCAGTCTCTGTAGATCTTAATCTCAGAAAAATATTATCAGATTCGGAACTATGTAGATAATAACACATGTCATAATGCTGTACGTTGTCTTGTGTTATCTCGCATAGATTACTGTAATTCATCTCTCTTGGGTACTTCTGACAGAGATATCAAACGTCTCCAATTGCTCCAGAACAAATCTGCTAAACTTGTTTTTAGAGCTAGGAAATTCGAGCACGTCTCTCCTCTACTTTCAAATCTTCAGTGGTTAACTGTCAAAAAGCGTATCAATTACAAAATTATCACACTTACATACAAGTGTCTTCATGGTTTTGCTCCATATTATTTTCAGGAACTTGTCACACCTTACGTCCCATTACGGCAAAATCTTCGCTGAGCAATAAACCTTCTCTTTTTAACGACCCCTAAAAACACATATGATAGTTTTTTCCTAAAGGATTTTTTTTGCACAGAAACCAATTCTATGGAATGAATTACCCTATTCTATCCGTCATTCCGCAAACTATTCTCAGTTTAAGCCATTCTTGAAAACTCATCTTTTTTCATAACTTTTAGGATTTTTGCACTGTGAGACTCCGGTAATAGAGCGCTATATTATAAGCATTGTGATATTATTATTTATTATTATTATCTTATGTCAAATGATCATTCCACCACGTAGTAACTTATTGGTTTTAAATTGTAAAATAATTCATTTTAATGCTAAATAAAATATAAAAATAGGAATGGCTATGAAGTAGCAATTTGCATAGGAAAAAAGAAAATTTGCTAAACTACTATATCCAAACTAATTAAATTTTTTTGAACTCATTCATCCCCTAATCCGACCTTTCAATGATAAATACTGTTAATTTACTTTTTAGTCTATATTGTATATAGTTTGTTATTTCAAATACTGTACTATTTATACACGGTACTTAAACCTATACTTGGACTTGACATGTAATTGTATTCTTATGTGAGCGTTTGTGCCTGTCATGAATTTTGACTACGATTAGAACATAAGAAACATACAATCAGAGGCAATCGTAAATCAACCAAAACAGCCTGTGTGGTAGCCTGTACACTGGTATCATAGCTTATATAGAGAATGGAATTTCCCATCAATATGAATTTAGTGTATCCCACGCATTTTTTTAACTTTTTTTCTCAAGGTTTGGACATATGATTTGATTCTGAACCTGCCTATCAATTTCCAGCAATTAAAGATAATAATTGTAGACAGAGAATGATGTTATGCTGTACTATTGTGTACGGGTATGTTTTAGAATGACAACCAGAAAATATGAGTGTCCTATTAAAAAACACCCCTATTCAGGGCTATAGATTCACCCAATAATTCGTTTTAATTTTCAATAACTAATTGTCTAACTCAACCTAATTAGGTTACTGGTTATCATTAGGTGTTAAAAATTAATATTAAAGTATGTACCGATTTTAATTACCATTGACCAAAGAATGAAGAAGATACGCGGGATTCACTGAAAATATACCTTACGGAAAATGTATATAGGCCTATATATTATATATGGAATACCTCTAATACTATAACCTGCGAGTTAGACAGAGGTATTATCTACAACATCTAAAGCTTTAGACAAATTAAAAACACAGCATTTTATTTTTCCCTAACTACCGGTAGTTTTGTCTCGACACAATGAAGTTTGTCTCTACAAAATATATTTTGTCGTTAAATTTTGTCGTTAAAAAGTTTGCCTCTACAAATCTTCAAATATTTATACCATTGTTTTTTTATTTTAATGCCGTACTAAATGTAATTTAAATGTGTATACCATATGTATTTGTTGTCATTGGGTGAATTTATGCAGCGGATAATTTGGCGGAGGTAAGCACTCTCGAGTGACCCCTAGTAACATTATGAAACTCAACTTGTACAATGTTGCATTGATTACACTTTCTATTTAAACACGTTTGAATCTTCCCAATTTATAAAACGTCCATGCAACTTGGAGTTTCCTATAGTAGTTAAATGTTCTAAATTGCACCAAAGTCCTTGTGAAATTTGAAAATTACAAATAGTTCAATGTGAATATGATAATCGCGCATGTGGTCCGACGATTCCAAGATGACTATTTTGGAGGACTTGGGCCACACCGCACAGTGACCAAAATGAACTCAAAGTGTGCCAAAAATAAATTCTCATTCAAAACGCTTGCGAAGGTTATCGTAGCTAACGATCAAGGGGTTTGCAGACCCGTAGATAACGATGGACATATTTTAAAAAATGTATGGCCTAATCAAAATACTGTTTTCTGATTGGACGAAAGCAATGTTCATTATTTTGAAATGTCTGGTCCTATGTGCGCTGCGTTCTAATCAATTCAAAATATAGCTAAAAGTGAGCAAATAGGGTACTTGCATGCAGTGTGACAAATGTTTGCAACTAAAACTGCTATAAACTTACATTTGAGGCTTTCCTACAAATGAATATATAGAATATTTTACGGGAATCCACGGGAATCATATTTTTTTTTTACTAAAAAAAATATGTTTTTTTACCAAATTAATCCTGAAAGCCCCAATTTTTTCTAGTTAATAACGTTTCTATTGTTCGTTGTTTAATCCGTTTGCCTAACAATGGTCCTATATAATGTGTCCAATGTCAAGTTGAAAGCTTTCTTTAAAAAAAATATACGATGTTATTCAAAATTTGGGCTTTGGCAGTTTTTAGGGATTTTTGGCACTTTTCTACTGTTCTCGTGTTCAAACGACACTAATAAAACCAATAGAAAATTTTATTATGGATTGAATAACATTTACAGGGTGGTTTCTACCTGAAACCAATGAAAGAAATTTGAAATTCCATAGTCACCATTTTTTATTTTTGGCACACTTTTAATCAGCCCTGGTCCACTGTGCGCCGTCTTAAACGTAGAATCAAGATCTTCATATACTATAATTATAAAAAGTAATGAGCAACGATTTTTCTTTTTGTAATGTAATGTTAAATACCGGTAATTCTTGTCGTCATATTGTCGTAAAAAAGCTTACAAATATGTCGTTATAGTGTTTAAATCATGGTACATGTGATAGTTTGAACCTGGCTATTTTATATGATGATAACCACTACATTTACTTTTTTAGACAATTTTAATGTCATGGCTTATTTTTAGATTTAAATGTTTTCTCCAAATATGTAGGTAAACGATTGATTTAATTTTATACTTGAGTATGTCTACTTAGTTGATGTGTATTTTAATTACAGAGGAGACGTATGACCATTGGAGGACGGCATGGACTCTCTACACAACCATATTCAGGAAAGTGAATCCGATGAAGATATAAATAATACGATATACCTACTGGAGGAACCAAAAAGATCCCAAAAATATGAAGCCAATCTGAAGATACTACTAAAGTCAACATTTATGTCAAATACCAGATGTACCCAGTATACTAGTGAATTGGAACCATCTTCAATACGACGTCGATTAAGCAGAACAACTAAAACATGTTTTACAAATGCGTTTACTTTTTACAAAGAAATATCTAAAATTGCTATACCTCATATTCAGCATGTTAGAAAGTCAATATGGTCACCTCATATACCGATTTCATGTGGTGCAGAAAAGACAGATGATCCACTATCGGTTGAGACTAGTCATCACGGTAATAAGTTAGGACGTCCATTAAAGCATAAACGTCATACAGTTTCCAGGACTAATTTCACCAAAGCAACGAGCAGTTCACACTGCGCCAGAATCAATGAACACAACCAAGAAACTGTTAGACGCCACGCTATTAAGCAACGTCACATTCAAAGTACGCAGTCAGTAAATGCACCTCAACAACCAATACATCAGGTTCACACTCTTAGACCGCGTAACATCCCAGTTAACCAGTCATCAAGTTCACATATTAAGCCAGTAAGCGAGGATACGCTAAGGCCAAGCAACATCCAAGTTAAACAATCATCAAGTTCCCATCTTAAGCAAATAGAGCATGAGTATACTCTTAGGCAACGTAACGCCCGAGTTAACCAGTCATCAAGTTCACATATTAAGCCAGTAAAGAAGGAGGATACGCTGAGACCAAGCAACATCCAAGTTAAACAGTCATCAAGTTCACATCTTAAGCATATAAAGCACGAGTATAGGCAACGTAAGGTCCGAGTTAACCAGTCATCAAATTCACATATTAAACCAGTAAAGAAGGAGGATACGCTAAGGCCAAGCAACATCCAAGTTAAACAGTCATCAAGTTCACATCTTAAGCAAATAAAGCACGAGTATAGGCAACGTATGGTCCGAGTTAACCAGTCATCAAGTTCACATATTAAGCCAGTAAAGAATGAGGATACGCTAAGGCCAAGCAACATCCAAGTTAAACAGTCATCAAGTTCGTATCTTAAGCAAATAAAGCATGAGTATAGGCAACGTACGGTCCGAGTTAACCAGTCATCAAGTTCACATCTTAAGCCAGTAAAGAAGGAGGATACGCAAAGACCAAGCAACATCCAAGTTAAACAGTCATCAAGTTCACATTTAAAGCAAATAAAGCATGAGTATAGGCAACGTAAGGTCCGAGTTAACCAGTCATCAAATTCACATATTAAACCAGTAAAGAAGGAGAATACGCTAAGGCCAAGCAACATCCAAGTTAAACAGTCATCAAGTTCACATTTAAAGCAAATAAAGCATGAGTATACTCTTAGGCAACGTAACGTCCGAGTTAACCAGTCATCAAGTTCACATCTTAAGCCAGTAAAGCAGGTGCCTACGCTAAAGTCACGTGACAGCCGAGTTAATCAGTCATCAAGTTCACATCATAAGGAAATAAAACATGAGTATAATATTAAGCAACGTAACGTCCAAGTTAGCCAGTCATCGTGTCGTGAGAAAAAACTAGACACACAAAAGTCTAAACCTCCTGTAGCTCCAAAGCCTATTCGCTACAATTCAGCGCGCATTTCCTCAAGCAATGCCAGTAACAATGAAACAAAGCAAGACATTGGCAGATGTCAACCTCTTAAACAAGATGTTACCAAAGCTGAGCAGTCAGTATGGCCACCTAATACGCAAGGTCATCAAGAGATACAGCCAGGAGGTCCGTCGAAATGTAAACCTCCTGTAGCTCCAAAGCCTATTCGCTACAAGTCAGTGTGCACTTCTCCAAACAATGCCAGTAGCAATACAAAACCCCAAGCCATTGACAGTCGTCAAGTTCTTAGACAAGATTGCACCAAAGGTATGCAGTCATTATGGCCACCTCATACGCAAGATGAAAATGATGCAGAAACGGTTACTGCTCCACAAAGGTTTCCAGACGTGGAGAATAAAGAGAAACAGCCAGGAAGTCCGTCGAAACGTAAACCCCCTGTAGCTCCCAAGCCTATTTGCTACAAGTCAGTGCGCAATTCCTCAAGCAATGCAAGTAGCAATGAACAAAACCAAGACACTGTCAGACGCCAAGCTCTTAAACAGTGTGACAACCACAATAGGAAGTTTGTATGGCCACCTCACACACCAGATCAATATGATGCAGAAAGGACTACTGCTCTACAAAGGTTTCCAGACGTGGAGAATACTCATCAAGAGAAACAGCAAAAAAGTCCGTCGAAACGTAAACCTCCTGTAGCTCCAAAGCCTATTCGCTACAAGTCAGTATGCACTTTCCCAAACAATGCCAGTAGCAATGAAAAACCACAAGCAACTGGGAGACGTCAAGTTTTTAAACAAGACTGCATCAAAGGTAAGCAGTCATTATGGCCACTTCACACGCAAGGTCAAAATGATGCAGAAAAGACTACTGCTCCACAAAGGTTTCTAGACGTGGAGAATACTCATCAAGAGAAACAGCCAGGAAGTCCGTCGAAAGGTAAACCTCCTGTAGCTCCCAAGCCTATTCGCAACAAGTCAGTGCGCACTTCCTCAAAGAATACCAGTAGCAATGAAAAAAGCCAAGCCACTGGCAGACGTCAAGCTCTTAAACAAGATGACACCAAAGGTAAGCAGTCAGTATGGCCACCTCATACGCAAGGTCATCAAGAGATACAGCCAGGAGGTCAGTCGAAACGTAAACCTCCTGTAGCTCCCAAGCCTATTCGCTACAGGTCAGTGCGGACTTTCACAAAGAATACCAGTAGCAATGAAAAAACTCAAGACATTGGCAGACATCAAGCTCTTAAACAAGATGGGAACAAAGGTAAGCAGTCATTATGGCCACCTCATACGCAAGGTCAAAATGATGCAGAAAGGACTACTGCTCCACGAAGGTTTCCAGACGTGGAGAATAAAGAGAAACAGCCAGGAAGTCCGTCGAAACGTAAACCTCCTGTAGCTCCCAAGCCTATTCGCTACAAGTCAGTGCGCAATTCCTCAAGCAATGCCAGTAGCAATGAACAAAACCAATACACTATCAGACGCCAAGCTCTTAAACAGTGTGGCAACCACGATAAGAAGTTTGTATGGCCACCTCATACACCAGATCAATATGATGCAGAAAAGGCTACTGTTCCAGAAAGGTTTTTTTTTCTGACGTGAAAGCCAGACGCCATGCCTTTAATCCACATGACATCCAAAGTGAACAGTCAGTAAGTTCACCTCTTAAACCAGTAAAGCAGATACAGATTAACAAAATACATGGAGAAGGTCCGTGTAGTGAAGGGAAGATAGATACATCCAACGGTTAGCTGGTGTTGATACTCATCAAGATAAAAAGTCAGGGAGTCCGTCGAAATTTAAACCTCTTGTTGCTCTCAATCCTCTTTTACAGTCAGTAAGTTCATCTCTTAAGCCAGTAAAGGACGTATCAACAACATGGTACTCAGCGACGTTCAATATGGTAGAAAACCGGCAGATACACCACAATCGGTTGGAACGTGGAGAATACTCATCATGATGAACAGTCGGGGAGTTCGTTAAGACATCTAGAACATTCACTGGAATGGCACCATGACTTACAAATTAGCAACTCTAACTTTAATGATGATGATAAAACTCTAAAAGATTTTGCGACAGATAAATTGAAAGGAATTGGAACGGTCATAAATAAAACAACTTGCCATGTTAGACCCACAAGAGTTTCTGAAAGGGGCAGTCAACAGGACGGAATATCAAAGTCATGTGTAATATCTTTATTCAAAAACTTGACAGGAAATGAGGTGGACAGAGAGAAAAACAATTACAATATCAAACTTATATCAAATTCCGTAGGACAGTATCAATCAATGACAATTTCGATGTCTTCTCAAACTGCTGATATATTCGCGAACAACCTTGATGGAGTCGAGAGGGCCAGAGACTCTAGCAATTTTACACATAGCTGGATTCCCTCAAAATGAAGTCATCCTCTCAAACAGATATGTTACCTGACAGCTTTGAAGGAATTGTGAAGACGACAGATATTTGCAATGTTAGATTTAAACAGACACTCCAAGAACATAGTCAACCAATTAAACCAATTAATCGCAAACTGACATATTTGCGAACAACTTTGACAAAATCGAGAGTTCAAGAGACACTCATAATGTTTCACTAGAGAACAGTCAACCAGTTAAAGCCTCGGTATCGTCTCAAACAGATATATATGCGAACACCTTTTGAAAAATCGAGAATGTGAAAGAGCAAATTATTTGTAATATTAGACAAAGATTGACTTTTTCAGAGCAAAGTCGACCAGTTAAAGTTTCAAAATTAATTCAGGTTGCTATCAATAAACAATATAATATTGGTAAAAGACATTGTAAAACCCGTAAACACCACACAAGACTGTATGCCACGATAAGTAAACTTGTGGAACTGGCTTTAATACCAGCAATACTGCTATAATTGATATACATCTGTATCCCTTTGAACTTTTAAATGTTTTATTACGTAATGCCCAGAAAAGGTGTTATCCTATAACGGATCGAGACACCTGGACATGATTCTGTGATCGTCATCGACCAACTTAAACAAGTGGGACTTCCCATCCCATGGTGTCTAATCTTGCGTTTTCTTTTTGGACAATTATTTGAAAAATCTGGAATCTTTGTTATTGGTATCAGTGAACGGTTCCTGCTCAAACGTCGAAGGTATTAATGTATACTGTATATTATACAGCCACATTAGGAAAGTGGCATGTTATTAATGTGTAATACATGAATTTGGTATAGGTATTGGCGTTTTGTACTACACCAAGCATAGTAGTAGCAGTGACGGATTTTAAAGAGGGTGCATACATCGGGGGTGACAGCGCCGTCAACAACTTGGATAATACTAGAGACTACTTTAGTAGTCGAGTTCACATGAGCCATGTTCGCAATCGAGCATTTTTTCAAAACAGGAATTTCTTTGCGGTGCATTACCGTAAATTAGTAGGGATGTTAAGTGGGCCAATACTTCAAATTGTGATAATATTCTGAAATTTGGCACAATTACTCATTGGGGTATCAAAAGCATGGAATTGAAGGGTTGCCAAAAATTTGATCAGGGGAAAGTGGCCATTTTAGATTTCAAAATGGCGGACCTCAAATTTTCACTTTTGTACCATATCTCGGGAACCCGTGAAAGGAGAAACTTCCTTTTGCTTTTAAATTATTCAGGACATACATATTTCTGTTTGTTTTAATGGAAAATTTTTACTAGAAATAAGCGGAAAGGGTATTTTTTACCTTTGATCTCAATTTTGTTAATATATTAGGAAATCTTCACAACCGTTTGTCGTACAGAGTTGATTTTTCTCTTAAATTGGTCAGGAAATGCATGTTTATGCTCTAATGGAAAAAAAATACTAAAAATAACCGGAATGGTATTTTTGACCTTTGACCTCAATTTTACCATAATATCTATATCTTCACAACCGTGTTTGTCGTACAGAGTTGATTTTTCTCTTAAATTATTCTAAACATGTATGTTCATATGTGCTCTAATGGAAAAGTTTTACTAAAAATAACCGGAAGTGGTATGTTTGACCTTTGACCTCAGTTTTGCCATACAGCTATATCTGTAAATCCATTTGTCGTACAGAGTTGATTTTTCTTTTTAATTGTTAAGAACATGCATTTTCAAATATGCTCTATTGGAAAAGGTTTATAGTAAAAATAACCAGAAATGTTATTTTTTATCTTTGTCCTCAGTTTTACTATATACAAGATACAAGATACACTTTTATACATAGTACATTCGAGATGCTTGCCACGTAATACAATGGTTTAAGCGGGACACTTTATACAGTGTCGAATGTAAAAAAAATAAACTATCACAATTTTAAATAATAATAAACATATATATACCTCATATATCTATATCTTCACAACCGTTTGTCGTACAGAGTGGATATTCCTTTTAAATTCTATTGGACCTAATGTTAAAGATTTCCTGAAAATAATCAAAATAGTATTTGTGACTAAAAACTTCAGTTTTTAACTACATTTCAATATCTTCATAACCATAAGGATGTAACTTACATTCATCTATCTATTATTATTTAGGTTCTAAACCTAAGTGGTTTGTAATACTGTACTTATTGTTAAAAGATGGGCTGACGGTAAGGCGTCTCCGCAACATGACAAAACCATTACAATAATCAAACCTTGATGTTGTAAGAGCATAAAGAAAGCTATGTTACCGTTTCTTTGTTGAAAAATTTTGTAAGGATATAGGGGATATAGTAGGATATAGCTTTACATAAACACAGAGATACTTCTTGGTAGACCTTTTTTAACATTTTGCCTGGCAACCACACGGCTTAGTACATCATCCTTATGCATTTGCAGCTTCCAGGTTCACAGTCGGTATCTACAATGAATTAGCACCCTGGTAACATTTTCATGACGTCACAACCAGTGGGATTATGCCGAACAATTGGTTCACAGTCTTGAGATATGATGAATTGAGAGCGGAGCTGTTTCTATTATTTGTAAACAGCGTAGTTGAGAATATTTACACAAATCACAGATTGTTTGTAGGGACCTTGGAATACAAAGCTGTAGAAAACCAGCAAGTATATTTTCAAACGTTGATGCCAGGTAACATGGAAAAGGCAGATTAACACATTTTTGTTTATGTTTATCATGTTAAAATTGTTCATACATTCTTATCAAGACTGTAGACAGTGGTGTTAGTGTAATTGCGTTGTCATCTACAGAATAACTGGCATGCAAGATCTTTGGCTCGAGTTTAGATTAGGAAAGCACTTAAAATAAATTCCAATATACGAGATTCCTACTTCTGTTGATACACAAATATCAACTGATTATTGTTCTTTCATTCCATTAGTGGTTGTGATACAATTTCATCTGTTTAAGGGAATGGTAAAACATAATTTTTAACTTAATTTGGAAAACGTGCCATGGATGACTCCAGTATGTGAGGGAATGTCGTCATCTGTCGGAGGTCTTATTGAAAAATACAGACTATCTAGAGCAGTTTGTTGTCACTATGTACTGTAGTACATTTGATGGTATGAAAGTAAACGAGGCTGGGCGATATCTATTTACAAGTAGGAGAAAATCAATAGAGAATATTTACCAACGTCTGCTGCATTATGAAAGGATCTGTATTACAAGCCAGGAAGTGGTACAACTGTCTAGAGGCTTTCAGAGTTTAACAGATCCTAGTTAGTTTTGGATGGATGAAGGATGACAACAACTTTATTCCAGTTTGGAGCTCTTTGCTGGAACCTTCAAATGTTACCATGGTGTTAATTCGTTGTGGACATATACCGACTTTGAACTTGGAAGCTGAAAATGCAAAAAGAATGGATTAAGATGTACTAAGCTGCGTGGTTTGCCAGGGAAACTGTTAAAAAAAAGTACCAAGAAGTACCACTGTAGCGATATCCTATATTATTCCCAACATCAAAAACATTACACATTTTCTCAACAAAGAAACGGGTACATAACATTTTCATGCTCTTATAACATCAAGGCTTGATAATTGTAATGGTTTCCACCCTGGTCTTACAAGTGCTCTAGTCAGATATTTTCAACTTAAGCTTTAATGCTCACCTTGTTGAGGGACACCTTACCGTCAGCACAGTTTTTTTTAACAGTAGATAAGCTATTACAAACCACTCAGGCGTAGAGCCTAAATATTAAGAGATAGATGAATGTAAGTCACACAATTATGATTATGAAGATATTGAAATATAGTTAAAAAGGTCAGAGTTCAAAAATACTATTTCTGATTATTATTAGGATCGAACTCTTTGACATTAGGGCCAATAGAAATATGCATGTCCTACACAATTTAATAGGAAAATCAATTCTGTACGACAAACGGTTATGAAGATATAGATATTATGGTAAAACTGAGGTAAAAGATAAAAAATACCGTTTCCGGTTATTTTCAGTGAAATCTTTCCATTAGAGCACATATGAACATGCATATCGACAACAATTTACAAGAAAAATCAACTCTGTACAACAAACGGTTGTGAAGATATAGATATATGGTAAAATTGAGGTCAAAGGTCAAAAGTATCATTTCCGGTTATTTTTAGTAAAACTTTCCCTTTAGAGCACATATAAATATACATTTCCTGAACAATTTAAAGGGAAAATCAACTCTGTACGACAAACGGTTGTGAAGATATAGATAAATGGTAAAATTTAGGTTACAGGTCAAAAATACCATCTCCGGTTATTTTTTGTATAAATTTTCCATTAAAGCAAACAGAAATACGCATTTCCTGAATACTTTGAAAGAAAAACCAAGTTTCAACGTTCACTGGTTACCGAGATAAGGTACAAAAGTGAATATTTAAGGTCCGCCATTTTAAATTTCAAAATGACCGCTTTCCCCTGACCAAATTTTTGGCAACCCTTCCGTTTCATGTTTTTTTATACCTCATTGAGTAATTGTGCCAAGTTTCAGAATATTATCACAATTTGAAGCATTTGCCTAAAATTGGCACCTTAGCACCCGTACTAAATACGCAAATGAGGCAAGTCACAAAGCTAAGTTTTCCACAATAGGCAGAAATAAAAAATGACAAATTTTGCACATTTATTTGTATTTAAAATATACAGTTTAAATATTCAACTTCATATTAAATTAACAATTTTCAGGTAAATAAAACATTCAAAAACCTAATTTAAAATTACTGTGCTAAGCAACATGGAGTTATATCGAAAATACATTTTAAATGCTCGATCTTTGGTTGTTCATAACTTTGTAAAGAAAAATCGCATGAAACTGATTTCAATTGAATGTTAAAGATAATCATGTGTAGTTTTATAACCCATTTTCCCGATAATAGTATATATGAATATACATATAC
>JAOTQE010118061.1:0-12771 GCA_025631205.1 Nesometra sesokonis
GGGGTGCTCGATCACCCTTAGCACACCCCGCCACCTGAACATGAAACAGGAATTTGACGTATATAGCTTTATTTCTGGTAATTCAGAATTAGACTTACTAGTTCAACAACTTTCTCGTCTCAGCCCCTACATCACTTCAAATCCTCTTAAAATATACTAAGGCCCCGTATATGGGCGCAACGTCTTTAAGTCTAAGTCCTGTGTGTAGTTTTTCAACCACAACAATGTTCAAACTTCCTTGGTGTATGTGTCGCACTGATATTTTCATCCATTATTATGTGTTATAAAGGAATATAAAAAAAATTATTAGATCGTAATTTTAAACTTAAATGAAACAAAAACCAAATACTGCCCTGCCTTTCCTAAGATGTAGTTAAGAAGATAAAAGGTCCAAGGAAATTAGAGTCACGGGAAAATGAGATGAACTACAATTAGGTTACTCTTGTGTTTTTGTTTGATGTTTGATATAAGCATACATAAACATTGATGTATTATTTATTTAATTAATATACAATGGTTATCTGTGGTTTCTATGGCTTGTATTGGTGATATTTGAAATTCCTGGGTTATCTTTTCAATCTATAAATATTTGCAACGCCAATGTGCGTGTCCATTGTGAAATACCAGAATCGTAAATTATTACGTTTTTTAATTAGCATACTAATTTTCAAAATTGTATGAGCAGAAAATGATAAATAATATTTAAAAAATTAATATCAACAATTATTGTGCATCAGAATTCACAAATCTGAATGATTACATTGAAGCCTCAATGACTGGTAAAATTATTGAGTTCCATTAGACCACCGAGCTGTCTATAAATTAACGATAGAAAATCACAATTTTACAACATTAATTTCTTTGTTTTTAAACATGCTTTTAAGTACTTTTAAATCATGTTTTAAACAATGGTTTTCTGTTTTACATCATTGTGTTTTAAACATACTGTGATTGTATTCATGCTTTATGATCTTAAATATATTTTACTTAAATGGTATTTTTGACTAATATTACTATAATGTTTCACTGTTTTTCGTGTACATTTTAGTCTGTTTGACCCATATTCATCATTTAACATTTGTACATTATGACTCTTATAAGTATAAGGATTGAATGATGTATATCTATTTTGACACTTGGATAGCGCTGAGACATGACTAAATTTGACTTGAGTGGACACAATATATTGAAAACGTTAAAGATTGTTGATACAACATACATTTTCAATTTTAGTTACTCGTATATATAAATTATTTTTAAGGTTTTCGGTTTATTTAATTACTAGTATTTGCAAAACGCTTGACGACGGCATTTTAATTTACAGTATGTAGATATTGTATTTAAGTTATTGTACCGTTTGCATCTTTATGTTCACAGTTTCAATATTTTATGCTTAATATAATTGTCTTGTACCTTTCTTCCCTATCTTGCGGTATTTTTTTAAATACAGAATTAAAGGTTAAAGGAATTATATATTCCGTTAAACCATATAACCATAGGCCCACATTCTGAGACTAATTTGCCTTCATAATTTTATTAAACAAACTAATTTTATCACCGTCTTAATTTTTAGAGTATTTTCTTGAAATGTCACTCGACGAAAAACGAGCTAAAAAGAAAAACAAAACATTCGTTGAGTTAACAGAATTAATACCATGGACTAAACACGCACTGAAAGCGAAGTTACCGAGAGCAGGTAAGAATTATGCATCTAATATTTATACCTACGATAAATAGACTAAATTAAAACATTCCATAATACTGATCTACCATATTTATGTCACTTTATTACTTTCAAATATATAAAAATACAAAATAAGAACAGAAGTTTATTTTTGGATGGATTATAAAAAATAAAGCGGATGGATCTGTGTTACCTTTGCTTCTGTGAAGAGTCTAAATCTAGTAACCAAGTAGAACCAATATGTAAATGCAAAGAAAAAGAAGAGTGATTCCATTTTCGAGTAGGCCCTCTGGAGGTTCTACGTTATAAAATATTCGCATCTCAATCCCAACAATTATTATGGGACTGATTTGGTGTCATTTTCGCCCTCAGTCTTAACCCATCCCTGTTAGTTCTAGTAGGTTGAACCATGTGCTTCCTTTTACAATTCAAAGAAATCATGGTTACGGGCGTGAGCATCGAAGACAATAATAATGTTGAGATCCAAAATGGCACTAAAAATCTAAACTAAACTAGTTTAAAAATGTCTGCCATTGAAATTACAGCTAGTCTATTCTTAGTTCTTCGCATAGTTTATCTCTACAGGGCAGCTTAAACAACGTTAAAACTAAATCTGTGTTGAATCGGACACTGATATCCTCAATCCAACAAAGATAGGCCTGGTAGTGTTAAAACCATCATCTGTGGTGAATCGGACACTTATATCTTCAATCCAACAAAGATAGGCTTAATAGTGTTAAAACTAGCATTGCTTTTTGTCGAAACTATACTGTGTTCTAATATTATTTTATTTTCACATTCCATAAACATACAAAACTGAAGATTTTAAAGTTTTTAGAGCTTCCAAGTTCCCAGGATTGTCCTGGCGTCTCCAAGAATTCTAGATCATCTTCCGGGCTCCGGGATTATCAAGTTTACTCCAGGAATTTAGTTTCTCAATAAAATTCTTCTGGTTTTGTAAAAGTTTCACAATTAGTGCATTGACCTATTTTTGTTTAAATATTGGTTGACAATAAGTAAAATTTTTGTCTTTGGTTTTGGTGAACAATAATGACATATTTTAACCATGAAAAAGATATCAGAAACTATTGTTCCATAATAGACAAGGTGTTGAGCTTTTAAATAATAACACTTGTACAGGATACCTGTTACCATTACAAATGATGGTCGGAGGACCATAAGAAAATCTCGAGGAATTCGGGTTTTACATCTTGGAATTATCCTTGATTGTTGAAAAACTTAAGAATGGTATAAATATGCAGATTTTGTCGAAACAATGCTCACATCTGTTTCCTAATGTTGTATTTTTTATATCTCTACAAACAGACGAGATTTTCTTCAGGCCAAACCCTAAGCTGAATACAAAAATATGCATATGGCTCGGAGATATAACGAGTCTTTGCGCTGATGCCATCGTAAATCCAACCAATGGATCATTGATGGGTGGGCCTGGATTAAGTGGAGAGATACACTCAAGAGCTGGACCATTACTACGAGAGGAATGCACAGAACATCCAATACTACCAAGGAAGAGGATGATTCGATTGGAGACGGGATACGCCATTGTCACATGTGGTAAGTTTTAACTAATTTAGTTGAGTAGAGACTATGTCAAAATTATTCGACTAGATAATCCATTGCCTTTAGGTCTACCGCAGTTACAGTATTGCAGTATTCCTGGTGAGGTAGAAGACGAGTTGCACTAAACTCCACTTCGTACTCAAACCATTTACCTATTTTCAAAAGTTAGAAAGGGTATTCATTTTTTTTTTGCTCTAAATGAATATGATAAATTTGTTACTATTATGAGTATTAACGATTGACATTATTTCCACTCATTAAATATACTCACGATTCTTTCTAAACCAGAGAGACACTGTGAATTTAGTGTGTAATCTTATAT
The DNA here is from genome assembly GCA_025631205.1 of Nesometra sesokonis. Classification (NCBI taxonomy): domain Eukaryota; kingdom Metazoa; phylum Echinodermata; class Crinoidea; order Comatulida; family Antedonidae; genus Nesometra; species Nesometra sesokonis. Next base: position 3,588 of record JAOTQE010118061.1, read on the forward strand.
GTTATATTTATACAGAATTATGTCAATATAGGCCTATTTATTTATATTTTTTCCAATTTCATCTTTAAGTATTATATTTGTATTTTATGTTGAGTTTATCATTATGTATAATGTTCAATAGAGTTTAAAGTTTGTTACATGAGGCCTATCTGTGTTTTGATTAACATTTTCTATTTTTATATTCCATAGGTTACTGGCTTCCAGCAAAATGTAAGTCTCTATAAAGTAATTCAATATTTGAAACTTCTAATGAATCTCAAAATTTGATTGACTTCAAGGGTTATTCTGGACCACTAATAATTGTGTTTTTGCATCAAGTGTTTCGAACATTCTTCTAAATGCAAGACGTATCGGTATAAAATAATATTTTCACCAATGTACAAAGTGTTGAGGTTTCTAAATAGTCAAACAACTATATACATCTATATCAGTCTATAGAAGGATCATAGAACATATGCCCAGTACAGTTGAACCTCCCGTAAGCGGACACCCTCGGGTCCAGGAAAAGTGTCCGCTTACGGGAGGTGTCCGCTTACGAGTATTTCGGCCGATAGAGGGCCAAAGTTGTAAAATTATGTATATGTCCTTATGTCTCATATTTCACAACATTCTCAACAGAAATTGCCTCTTAAATTTCTAGACACCGCATTCTATACTTTATTATTATGGTTTTTCATTTTTACGATTGGTTCAGTAATATGGTTTTTAGCCAATACAGTATAATGACGAATTTTCACAGAAATGTGTATTCCTTGCACAGAAAAATCACTCAATTTTCTTTCCAGAATGTCCGCTTATGGAAGGTAAATTAACATACAAAAAATCAAAATTTTAAGACAAAAGGTGTCCGCGTCCGCTTACGGGAGGTGTTCTCTTACGAGAGGTACCAAATGCACTGATTGGATAGGAAGAACAAACGGGTCTTTGAATTAGTGTCCGTTATGGGTGGTGTCCGCTTACGGGAGGTGTCCACACAGGGAGGTTCAACTGTATACACAAGGGACGTATATTTTTATTTATTTTTATTGAAGAACTATTGGCTCAACTTCTAACATTATACTACTTATCTTTTGTTGGGGGGTGGGGGGGAGTGCGCATTTTCCCTGAAGGAGGGGTGCTCGAGGCCCTAATATTCTTATTTATATGCTAATTTTTTCTACCTCTCATGGGGATGGGCGCGGTGCTCGAGCACTCCTCCGGATACGCCCCTGTGCACGGCTCATGTTCATTAACACAAAGAGTAGGGGCACCCATAACTTGTCCACACGATCTCTGTTATGAAAAAGACGACAGTACTGGCTGCATGACATGGACCTTAGGGGAGTACAAAGTCGCATGTATACAAACGTTAAATTGATCTACATTACATCTATCTATCTTTCTTAGATGTTATACATACAGTCGGTCCAACGGTTAACGACACGGTTAGAGAGATCCATCAAAATCTCCTAAGCAGTTGCTATCACGAATGTCTTGAAGCAATGAAAACACATAACGAACGTTACAGAAAGATTCACAACTTCAGAGAAGACGAACTCAGGGAGGACAAAAAGAACGAGAGGACTTTACAGAAACTTGGCTTGTCGAAAACTGAAGTTAAAGACCCAGATCAACCGATAGGAATTGAGTATTCAGAAGCGTCACAGGGCAAAGTGTTTCTTAAGCCACCTATTAGGTCAATAGCCTTTCCTTGTATATCGACAGGCGCTTATGGTGAGTCCACGATATTGAATTCACTCATTGTTTGTTTTCATCATTTCTGGTTTTACCATCTTATTAGGGAGTGTTCGCAATTTTTCCAAATACGATGGCGCAGATGATGCGTCACACTTTCGTTTCTTTTAAGTTGATAATGTGTTTCCAGACGGAATCTCTTTGGCCATAGGGTCGCGTTTGCAATTCTGGTCCGCGGTTTTCGCGTTCAAAATACCTCAGACAAATTTTGAGTAAACTTCCGAGTTTGTAGATTTCTAGAATCTTCTAAAAACATACTTAAACAAAATTTGCTCGTATCGCTACAGCAACCTAAATTAAGTCAAATTCTTTACAGCGCAAAGTTTCCTATATAATTTACTTCAATTTCTGCCTTCATTTTCCCTTTTATTTCTATATTAAGATATGTTTTTTAATCGGAAAAATAAAACGTAGTTGTTCTTACCGCGCCACCTGTTTCTATTAAATGCACTTTACCTTTGCATTTATTGTTTTCTCTTTCTTCTATCTTACTACATTATGGCATGTTATTCATTTAAAATATATTCTTAGTTATGACTATCACCACCAGCCCTCTAAATAGTTTTCATTATCATTCATTAACCTTTCTATTCTATGTAAGGCGCTTTTTAAATCGGATTGTTTTCTATCTCATTGCATTAACATATTGTTTTATTAAAATAGATGAAATCATTTGTCATCAGAATTCTATAAATAAGTAAACCGCAATTCATTGACAATTACGTTTATTTTATGTAACGTAGGTTACCCACATGAACAGGCAGCAGATGTTGCATTGATGACGGTGCGTAAATGGTTGGACAATCCTCATAACCACCAAGAGGTAAGATTAAGCATTCTAAACCGTAAGCTTGAAGAATTTATCAAGCATGTTAAATAAATTAATCTGACAGATGAGTTCTGTAGCTTGGTGTTTAACATAGTTCCAATTCCAATTCCAACATAATGCTGTCAATTGCTGGTACTCTAAATATAATGCCGCTTCCCAACCTCATAATGATAAGACCATTCTCAGCACTGCAGCGATGAGTTTCCTCTTTGTTAGATCATGTAAAAAATCATCTGTGGTTAGATCTGACACACATTTTGTAGACTGGACCTGTTACTAGACGCCAGAATCGGCTAAAAATATAAACACTGAAATTACACAAAAGGCTTAGGGTTTATTCATTGCTCTACATGTTGGTACACCTTTCTTGATTACATTAAAATAATATTTTCTAAATGTTGCTGTTTTGTTTTAGGTTGAAGAATTGGAAATGATCATATTTTGCGTGTTGATAGAAAATGACCTTAGAATATACAACGAGCTTCTTCCACAATACTTCCCTATTCATGATGGGAAACTTCGGAAAACCAGCCACGTGTCAAGTCCACCGAAGCCCAAACCTAAAGTAGCAGCGGCAATGGAAAAGAGAGAAGCGTTAAATAAAGCAACAGCCGAGACTGTCGATAGACATGAGCAACACATCCAACAATCGAAAACTACGACATTTAGCAGCAGTCCTGAAGCTCACCCAAAGACAGAACAGATGGTTTCGACGACTCCTGTCAACGATGGTATTTACAAAAAAGAAGTTCCCCATCCTGAAATAATCAAAGGTGAACCATCACCACCTGAAATAACTAGGTTAGGACCCCCACCTCCTGAAATAACCAGAAGAGAACAAGCTCCAATAAATAAAACTCCAGCACACTCTGGGCATCATGCTGAGGTTGTAATTCTACAGAGTTCAACTTCACCTCTTCAACAGTCAATTCCTCCTTACCCTCAACCAGTCCATCAACAAGTGCAACAACAGAGCTACACGTCACAAATACCTCCACAATCACACAGTCACTACCAACCGAAACCGATTACTCAGAAATCTCCAAAACAAGATAATAAAAAATCGAAACAACAGAAGAAGGAAGAACAGCAAGCAAAGAAAGAAGCAAAACTCCTAAAGAAACAGCAAGAGAAATCAGCAAAGAAAAATAAAAAGTCGAAAAAGTACCATGAAATTGAAGATTTTGCACCGATGGATATTGATTTCGACGACGAACTGATGGGCCCTACTCCTGTAAAAAACGTAGCTGCTCCATCACCAATACAGAAAGCAGTTTCTCCGGTTCAGCAGACACAGGCACCAATTAAAATTCATCTGTCACCACCTGTCCACGCGTCACCTCCAGTTCATACGCCTTCTCAAGGTCACGCACCATCTCCTGGGCATCATGCACCGTCTTCTGGTCATCATGTAGCGTCTCCTGGCCACCATGCACCAACTCCTCTCTACAAAATGCAAGGCTCGTCGCCAGGACATCGCAATGAACGAGGCCATCCAGGTGGCCACTTTAAGGGTCTAAATGGACGATCACCCCAGATAGACGTCTCTATAAATATCCATAAAACACCACTGGATTCAAACGGTAAGATCTTGTTATTAGTAATAGTAGTAATCATGATTTAACAAACAAATATATAACGTTTTTAGTAAACCACGTATGTAATTGTAAGCTATTCAACGTTTCCATCGATGTACTTCAATCGTCGTCAATCCGGAAGACGATCGAAGTACATCGATTGAAACGTCAAGTAGCTTACAACTACATACGTGGTATACCGCAAACGTTTATTAACATCTCACCATGCAAACCTTCAAACAGTACATATTGTAATATGTAACAAAGGTTTTAACCCAACGTGCCCAAGGCGCATTACCAAAAAAAAAATGTTTAGCATTAAAAATAAACATTATAGACAATTAAAAAAAAATCATAACCATTTTGGAGCTGTGGTATTACGAGGCGCCGTTGGGGACGGTTAACGGAAACTCTTCAGATGTAACAACCAGTACAATGCTTCCACCACCCCAGATCAATAATTCCTCCCATCTTCTCTTTAATGTTGCGCCTTTTTTCTTGACTTCTGCACAGCCGCTCAATTCCATGCCCATAAATGAATTCTTCCTTCTATCTCATCCTTTTCCACTTCCAGTATTCTCTAAGGAACATTTTTCAGTAACTGCTGCCTCAATCCATCTTAAAATACTTGTAAAATTCTTCACTTACTCCTCTCCTAACCTCTCTCTCCCTCTTTCTACTTGTAATTATCAAAAAACAAATGAACACTGCATAACCTAAAGTAGCAAAATGAGTCCTACACAAACAAATTTCCAAGCACACATTTTTAAGAATTTGCATCGGTTTGTCGGCTTTTGTGGTAGTATTTTCTCTTTTTTTTTTTGCTTTCTTTTGTAAATTCTTAGGTTCATTTCGGAGTAACTCTGTGTATTTATTACAATTATCAGGATAATTATGAACTCTGGCAAACAAGAGGAAAAAAAACAGCCGATTCTGATTTCTGAGATTACGGTCGGTTGGTTGATCGGGCTTTGGTGTATTTCCAAAGGCATGATAGTCGTTCCTTGATAATACTGTGAAAAATAAAAATAACTGTTAAGTCTCATCTTGTTTTTAGATGCAGATGTTGACGATTATGATGATGAGGAGGATGATGATATGCCACCGCCACCTGGAAGCTACGATGACGATGTATTCAGAGGTACTGACAACTCCCCACCCCCACCACGTCCCCCACTACCACAGAGCTACCCTCCATACGAGAGCGACACGCCACCTCCACCACCAAAGACCCTTCCTCCAGAAGACGATGACGAGGACTTTCCTCCCCCACCACCGACATCCCTACCCCCTGAAAGTGATGAGAAAATGGATGGTACACCAGAAAAAGTTCCACAAATGTCAATTGTAACCACAATATATTAGTACTAGGGCCTATTATTATGTAGTTAAGTCTTACAATGTATTTTATATATTTGATCTACGATATTTGTAAGGCGGCGTATGTTGATTACTGTACTTTCAATAGGGTAGAACATTTGGAACCAAGAAAGTGCTTCCTTAATTACAGGTATCCCATGAATATAACTCTAACCGGTGAATTTAAATTTTCAATAGGGCTTTCTTAAGAAAAAAAATGATATCAATAAAAATAGATTCCTAAAGTGTACAAACCTGGACTATGTATTACAGTGTTCTCCAAATTGATTTTTTACTGGTGAAGTTTCCATAAAAAGTCTGTAAAATGAACCCGGCTTGCCATGCTGGCCTTTGGGTTGGTTTTGGCCTCAACTACATGCCTAGGGCTCTAAAAGGAGTGAAAAACAAACCTGAGTGGCAAAATTGTGTCATAATCAGTGTTATTTATTTTTAATTGACAGAATTTTTACGCGTCTATTGTATATTGATGACTAAAACAGTACGTGAGAGAACACTGTATCATATCGTAAAATTATTCCAAAGAGTTGGAAATCCATTGATTTATTCTTTTTTTATTGAAAAACCATTTGAATGTAAAGTAACGTGTGTTCGTTTATGTAACGTTGTAACAGATTTTTAAAAAGCGTCTCCTTAATATGAGATGATAATGGGTTGAACCAACGGTTTAGTTACACTCAATCTGTGTTCCTGTTCCCTCAACAGGGGTTTCCCGTATAATGTTTCAGTTTCGAGAAGTTCCCCTTAATAAAGGTAACGTGTGACGCTCGGTAAAAGTGTCACAAAGAGATTTCCTGCATATTATTTTAATTAAAACATTTAACCATAGATCCAATAATAACATGATTTTTTTTTTTTTACATCAGTACAAACCAGTGACGAATGTAGACCTACCGGGACTGACTTTGCCAAAATTCGTACAGTGCAGCTTGCGCGATTAAGCATCCTGTTAAGCATACCATTTTGTACATTTTTGAGTGCCAATTGATGAACCGCTTATGGAAAATAATGGAAATTGAGTGGGACTGAAGAAACCGAGATCCGGTGAAAATCATTACATATAACAGATTATTTAGGTTGGTGAATGCTTTTTCATGGGCAGTTATTTAAACCGGGCGCTTTAGATTCACGGACGAATATCCAAGAGAGTGGGTATGGTATCTTCCAGAGCAGATATTTAATAGCTTTTACATACAGTGTTCTGTATGTAATCTAATTGCATTACAATCTTATTACATTTTACATTACATTAGTGTTCTCCCAATTGAAAAATTATAATGATAAACTGTCAAAAAACTTTTTATGCCTGACTTTTGGGTTGGTTTTTGACCTACCCCAAATATCTACACAACTAAAGGCCTGAGGTTTCCTATATTACTATAGTAAAGGAGGGCAAAAATATATGAGAATCAAAACTATATCAATTATTTTTCAATAAACAACATTTTTACTGGTAAATTGTAATTTTTACCGGTAAATTTGATGGCGAAACCCATACTTGGGAGAACACGGACATATCACATATTTGGTTAAAATTAGGTATAACAACAAATACGCAGTACAGTTAATACTATTTTATTATAAGTCGTAAACCATCGACCATCAATGACCATATTTTACGTAAACAATGTGCAAACCATTTCTTCATCGTTATTATAACGGAGATATTTAATATCTTAAATGTTTACTTTATATACTCCACACTGTACACATTATGAAATATAATGGCTGCAAAGTAAGAAATCTTAATTATTCACAAAATAAATATTCGCATAATTCGAAAATGTAATGTTTCATACAATAAACTTTGTAATAAATGGCACTCTGGAAAACAAAATATATCTAGCTTATATATTTGGTATACTATTGTTTTTATTTAGGTAATTGATTTCGGAATACAATACAAAAATTTGTTAATTTAAATGAACTACGGTACCTTCCAAGATTAGCTCCAAAATAGCAAAATTGGCTGAAGATGACGTCACAAAAGTTTATATGTGGTGGATGACGTCAATATGAAATAATAATGAATCTGCATAGTAATGACGTAGCCTGTCTCACAGGCCTTATGGTCGGGTTTTATTCACTTTTATTTGTTTGATTCCGTTTAAGGCGCTATTGACGTTCCATACTCACTTATGATGAAAAATTATGACTTATTGTGGTCGCCGTTGGCGGCGCTACATATATTACAAAAACGACCATATAGAAGCTACTTGGAGCAAGTCTAAGTAATGACGTTACCTTACAACGACCATGCCTTCCAATCCTGGCTCATAGAACTATTTCTTATTACTTAACACGCCACCACTAATCATCATAATGAAACTTAGTTATGAAATTATAATCATACCGCAGTTTCAGTAGGTATGAAAGGCAATTGTCGCAAAAATACAAAGTGAAACAAACAGCGAACATTCACGTTATTTCTGCAAACGAACATTGAAAATATGATATTTTCACAATTCACTAAATATATTACGAATATACTTTGTATTGTTGGCGTCAATTGCCTTCCATATGCAATGAGGTTTCAACGGATATATTATTTACGTAAAAAATAAATCTATGGTTTTCAAATACTAATATACTCCGCACAAAGTAATTGTGAACTGTCTTAAGCAAAAGGAAATAGTAAATAAATGAATTAAATCTTAATACTTTTTGAGGTATTATGTATGAAATAATATTTAAGTCTTCAAAAAGCAACCATAGACCAGAATAGAATATTAGTCTAATAGACCCTGCACAGGCTCATCAACTGTGAGCATGCACAGAATAGGTAGTTTTTGCCGAAAAACGTTAACTTTAACCTTAGCATCGCAATAAGTAAACAAATCAAAGTGCGCATGCGCTCGACTTACGTAAAACGTTACTAACGTTGTCCCGAGCACGTAATTCTGGAAATTACCATAGTTGTTAACGCAACTCCTCCCACTTATGAATAAATTATGAGGTCATCCGTTAAAGTTAAGAAACGTATTTCGGCAAGAACTAATGTCCGTCACGCTTCATTGCTTCAGAACTAGGGAGGTACCACGAAATGAAATAGAAACTCCCTAAAGCTCGATGGTTCTTGAGGGAAATTTGCTCAGCAAAGTGCCAGCCACGCGAGGTACATTTCTCGTAGAATGCGTCACACTTTTAGTGAGCAGATTTCCTAGTGTGGCACTTTCCTGAGAAAAATTCGTCAAGTGTGCGCTGGGCTTAATATAGAATGGACGACATTTTAATTAAACTTCTTTCTAGAATGCATACTATAATAATTTTTATCCAAAAGCAAACATACATATAAATATAACTATATACATGTTTTTATAATTAACTTATATGACTTATACTGTACACTGTATTTTTATTAATATTCGGCTAAAACGTAACCTCAAAATTCGTGGTTTTAACTTACTACAGATATTATAAACACCAAAATCAAACTATTATTCATAGTCCAGTAAATATACGCCTAAAAATAGGTTGACCTAGGACAAATTGCAACAAAAGGTTTTTTGATGTTGTCTTGTTCAGGGGGTCACCCTGAGTAACATATCCAAAATAGGACAACATTGGACCACCGGAAGGATTCTAATTTACATAATTAAAAATGGCCGCCATTTTATATAAACACTCCAGATCTCAGCAACCACTGGTCATAGAGAGTTGATTTTTG